>JBBPNP010000203.1:0-45562 GCA_038090955.1 Xerocomellus intermedius
GGGGTTGTAGTGGGCCATGGTGAGGGAAAGGGTCTGGTTAGATTAGATTACAAGCGAGCTAAGCGAGATGAAAGGTACTAGTTACGAAAGAAAAATTAATCCTCGGCTTCCTCAACAGGAAATTAACCAAGACCCGGAATCTCTGTGTTAGAGTTTATTTCCCACTGATCCGCTGGCGTTTCTGTAGTGTCGGATTCGGGGTTGCTCTCAGCAAGTTCGGGGATACTTGGGTGCGGGCTATAGGTGGGGTAAGCGTAACCTTGTTCTGCTTCGAAATTGGCTTGGAAGCTTTCAGCAAAGTATCGTGCGGTGATTGCTTTGATCTGACTGACTTGTACATGAGTGAATACCCAATCAATCCACAAGTTGGTCCACGTGGGTGGTTGTTGGGCTTCGAGCGGAATGGGATCCCAAGTGTCTGCTACTTCGGCAGGTGGTTCTCCCCAAGGGTCTGCTTCAGCTACGTCTGGCCACTCGTCGTCAGCGGCTTTGTAGTTGAGTAGCAAGGGATCGGTGATGGAAAGGGATAAAAGAGTGTTGTTGTGGTAGAGGTCGATGTTAACTGGTTGATCGGCAGGGATTGCACGAACGATGAGAAAGGTTAGGAACAAGAGAGTGACTGTGAACAAGTAACAGAAAGCGAGGAGGTACTGGTTCATAAAGCTTTCCAAATGGTAGAGGTAGTTTGTTTCTTGAGACGGCGAGACGTCTTCAAGATGCGGTGATAGGGGGAATCGGGTGTATAGATTTTACCCGATTTGTGTTTGCTTAATGCGCTTATGTTAGATTGAAAGTGCTTCCTTTGATCCGGTATTAATCTCCAATGTTGATTAACTCGGTCCAGATCTAATTAGAATCTTCTTCGTCTGATTCAACGTATGGGGGCAGGGGATTGCGAGGTCTAACTTGTATTGGGTGAACGGAATGAGGAACTCTGCATACGGTAGGGATAAAACGGCTAGTGGCGAGTGTAATCTTTGCGGAAACGTGTAGGTAGCCTAAGGAGTTCTCTAGGGCGAAGAGAAGAGATGCGGTTACGTAGAGTGGGACGAGGAGGCGCGCCTCTAAACCAGTGTCTCAGTACAAGATTAGGAAAAGGAGGAATGCGGGGTGGAAGTCTCTCTTCACAGTTAAGTCTTTCTTCGACTCGAGCACGGGCCTCAACGACTTTCTGCCAGATATGATCTCTGCGTTTCTGTTCTGCTCTCTGCTGAGCACCAAGCTGTAGTCCTTCTCGAATAAGGTCTGACACCTCTGATGAAAGGTATACTCGGTGTAGAGCGTAATCAATAGGATCGACACGCGTTTCAGAATCTGAGATTGAGGGGACGAGGGTGGAGTCGGCTGCTGCACGATGGGCAACTATAGGGGCCCAATCGACCGATTGTGCTAGTGGGATTGGTGATCTCTCTGGTGTCGCCGGGTAGTAACAAGAATTGCCTCTCCTTACAGGCGAGTAGCGGAGGGCGGGCAAACGGGTATGGGACGATGAGAGCCAGCTAGAGGCTCTCCTAGAACTAGAACTAGAGGTCGGGTAGCATAGACTAGGGGTGGTACTGTGCTCCTCTGACTTTGTCTCCTCAGCTTCCGATAACGAAAGGGGACCGCGATAGGGGACCGCGATAGGGGACTCTTCCTTCTTGACTATACAAGACACTTGAGAGGCGGTTAGCTAGTTGCCTCGTGTAATGGTGATGAAGGGGTTCTACTAGTAATCAAGAGTAACAGTGCAAGTGGTTGGGTTGACTAGACCAAAGGCTTGTTGTAAGTCTTGTCCTAATGAAACGACCAGCACTCACTAGTGGAGCACAACCTAGACAATAGAACAATAGAGGTAGTGAAGTAGCTCCTAGAGTTTGAAGGGAAAACTCCAAGAGGACAAGACTGAGGTCCTCTGGCACTCTGTTGGGGGTTTATATACTACACAGGGGTTTGTACTAGTGTACACTAGATCAGTAGATATCCTATGCTACATGAGTAGGTAGTGAGGCGTACATGCTGCTAACAGGTGATGTCCACAAGGCATGGGTGAGGTAGGCAGTGCGCATGAGGCGAACATGTGCGAGGCTGCGCAACATGTGTAATTGGTGAGGCCAACATGAGGCAAGGCTGTGCGACATATGGGATCGGTGAGGCGTACAGCAATACACATGGTACCCATGAGGCAAGTGGGTCTAGACTGTGGACCAGACTTGAGCATTTAGTGGTTTCAGGTGATAGGGGCTAATAGATAGGGGCTAAATGCGAAGGTCGCTCTAGAAAATTAGGAAAAATAGGGAAAAATAAAGGAAAAATTGGTAGTGTCTGTAACAAAGCCTATCATTCCCGAAACGAGCTCGCACGCAAAGAAAAACGCAAAAGAGGCATACACTCTCCCCAGATCGAGCCCTAGGTCCTCGACTACAAGGAAGGTCCAAGGCCCATCTTGCCCATCTTACCCATAGTCAATTACCTTCGATACTATATGACCCTGTACTACGAGGTTATAGTTGTCGACTCCCTAAGCCCTTGCCAGGGACAAGTTGTAGTGATGCACATTTCGTTGAATTTTCATGAATCTCTTGACTGTCTGATCCTCACGATAGCCGTACCCACAGGCTTTTATGTAGGTGTAGATGAGCGACATGGGTACCGTTCGTGCCGTGACGCACTGCCGGCCTCTCTAATTTTTCGGGATTATGCCAAGGTTCGATCAAACTTCCTACAATCGACGGGATTCCCTCTGCGGAGCCACTCCTGCCAGTGCGAAACAATTAAGCATCAGGCTATCAGCTACATCCGTGCTGCAACCATTACTGACCTGGTTGAAGAAGTGGTTGTGGATATCGTGTCATTCATTGTGCTGACGAAGTTGCTGCTGAGGTTGAATTCGGCGTGCAGTGGCGTACATTGCTATCCTCAGCGACAAGGCGAAGCGGTGTACAAGCAGAATCTTGTACGACGACATAAACAGACATACACCATAATTCAAGTCGGATATGGTGTAACGGCTAACATGGCTGTCTTTCAAGCACGGGATATCCCCTGATCACAGCAGCCCCGGGTTCGACTCCCGGTATCCGAACACCTTTTTGTTTTCTTTCTGGTGTGGGTTTCCTAGGACTCTCAGTACTTGTACTTGTTGTAATTTATCGGCGTGTGCCCGTCTGTTCTCTCGTGACGTCGTCGAATTCGAGACCATCCCTAGTTCTGCTTGCAACGCGGCTCGATTCCTCTGACCCGACCCAGAACTATGACTAGGCGAGACAATCTCGACAGACCAGCTCAGCGATCGAGAAAAAGGTAAATGCATTAACAGGAGTAAATGTGCATCTGCGTTGTGTCCCAGTAATAAAATAATCAGCGTCACCGGTCGACGGTGCGGCAATAGTCTGTATCGTGTACTGGCTAGATCAAATCGACAGCGAGCGGTCACACGATCCCATACGCCTCCCGCTCTTGTGCCGACCACTCAAACACGGGCAGCGCGTGTGCCTCGGTATTAAAAACCCATTTATCGAGGGGCACAAGATCCTCGTCCAAGAACAAGAGATAGAGGTATTTGAGCGTTTCGGCTAAAAAGTAGCTAGCGGGGACGTTGAGCAAAATCGTTCGGTCGCCAACAAACGTGAAAAATGGAACTGGCGTCGACTCACCTCGGCATCGAGTCCAATGAGGTTGGATGGGCGGTGTGCACGTTCTGAACGTTGGTGTACCCCGAGTCGGTCTTGGTGTAGCGTTGAATGGCTTGGAAGACGTGCCAGCCACGATGGCGCCATTTCACGTCTCCTGTCGTTCGCCATAGGATATAAAATGATTCGACCGTCTGCGCAACCAAAAAGGAGACTGAGCACACATACACACGGGGACCTTGCGCCACGTACCTCGGGCCGCAAATAATACGCCGTATTCTTGATCAAATAGTCCCTCCCATACGTCTCTGGCTTGCCTTTACTTCGCCCAGGCCGCACCAGCCCTTCGACCGTCACGTCCCCACGTAAAGGACTTGTCCACGGTTTCACATCGCCAACACCCGGCGGCGTGCGCCCCCATCCCGATGCACTTGTCCACCGTTCACCCGGTCCACCTCGACCCGCCCACGCACGCATCGCATCGATCCACCGTAGCGCGCCCAACTCTCGATGGACGTCCATCCGTACGATCTCGGGCCCCAACCCTGTTGGTTGATCCGCATACGTCAGATAACACGTCTGCGCAATCCCTTCCGCCGCCCACAAATGCAAATCCGCCAGATCAAACTGGGCGAGGTCGGCAAAGGCCCGGTGGTCGGCGGGCAACAGGTCATCGGCGAGCGCGGTGACGTTAATGCCGAGGGTGTCAAGGTGGTTGAGGGGGAGGAGGTGTACGCCGAGGGCGAGGAGGCCAGGGAAGAAGCAGGCGAGGTGTTCAAAGGTGTGGGTGGGAGTTATCCCGCGTTTCCACATGTTGGCGTCAGTGACGTAGAGGAGATGACGTTCGGGGGTGAGAAAGAGCAGGTTGTTGATGACGTGCGAGGTGAATCGGAGGTCTGTGTGAGGGTCAGCATCAGTATCGGTGGTTCCAGGTGCGAACGAGACGGACACATTTCGAGATTACGCTTGTCTGTACGTGCGGTCAGTAGAAATTGTTTGAGGGTGTATTCGTGCCCGCTGTCCGCAGCAGCACCGACAGAGAGATGGACTGGTTGTGGTATGCTCAATCGTTTGCGCGGGCATAGGAGCAAGTGACTCACAGTCGGATGGAGCGCTTGTGTTGAGATTCCATTGCGTGGGATACATTCCACCGGATCCACTGAGGTTTGCAGCATAGAGCAGGTTGGTGATCACGGTCGCCTGTAGTGCTGTATCAGCTCCAACCCCGAGTGGGTATAACAATGGAACACGAACGTGATCGACGTGATCTTTTTTTCCGGTAATCTTTCCCAGGTATGCGTATTCCATCTGACAGGACGCTATTTCTGCCAGCACGCCCGAAGTAAAGGTGAAACTCTTTCCCCTGCAAGAAGAAAACAAGACGTTTAGAACCGATCCCGACGCGGAAACATCGACGGAGCTGGCCTGTAGGTATCGACTGCGTAACCAGGGAATCCGCTGATCGTATTGAACGCAGGTGCTAATTTGCTGCCCAGTTCGTCCGCCTTGTCTCGTAAGAGATCGTGACCAGATATCGCATACGCGGCCAACAATCCGCCGAGATAGCGGATGGCCGTTTCGAAAAAGGGCACATAGTCATTCTAAGGACTGGTGCTGAATGACACCGCGCGAGGAAGAGGGGAGGAGGGGAGGACTCACGGAGGGCAACGAAAAGTTGGTATGACTGATCATCGGCAACGCACGGGTATACTCGTCCTCCAACCCCATGAGGAGCATGGTATCGAGGGAATCCATGGCGGTGACACCCCATCCGTTGAAACTAGACGCACACGAGGTCACCACACCGTCGACCTCGTGCGTTGGGAGGAGGGGACTCACGAGTCGGTGCTCCCGTTGGACACGGGCAAGAGCTCGTCGTGCGGGAAGGCATGCTGCTCGTAGCCGCGGTAGGCATGCCGGAATGCCTCCCTGACCTGTGCTGCTCGTTCGGCCCAAATTTGGGGAGTCTCTGGCGGCCAGAACAAGACGTCGCCCGAGCGGAACAAGACGTCGTCTCGTCTGAGATAGGCATAGTAGAGTGTAGAAAGGATGGTGGAGAGGCCGAGTGTGAGGAGGACATGGCGGACGGTGATGCGGCGGTGATGGAACTTCGAGGCGAGGAGGGCGGAGGGTGCGATGTAGCGGAGGAGGTTGCTCAGTGCTGCCATGGGTATGGTCTGGTGTCAAAACATATCGCATTCTCCGACGGGGTCAAACAACAACACAAACACTAACTATCGACAGAGTCCATACACTCGCCCTCACAAACTGATGGGGCTGCATCCCCAATTGATCAAACCGGTCTGCAATCGCGTTCGCGTCAGCCAAATCGGACAATCCAAGCGCAACCCACCTCATCCACGTTGGTGCAACACACCGCCTGCTGCTCACAAGTCGCCCCACTCGCAATGCTGATCGGATCACAGTTCACCCCGATATCACCCACGATGCCCCCAGCGGCACTAAGCAGGCCGAGCAGCCCGCCGAGGGTTGATTCTCCGGCAGTGGTCGACTACAATGCGCGCGTCAGAATGGCTGGTGCCCAAAGGGCGTCAGAGGTAGGGTGGGACGTACGTTGAGCACCTGTTCACAGCACTTCATCCCTCCGTTGTCGCATTGGCTATTGCCGCCCGAGGTGGGGACACCCCTTGCGATCGCGAAAAACGCGACGATCGACACGATGACAGCAGATTTGAAAACACGAGCGAACATGATTCCTTTCGACTCGAAACGCAGGTAAAGACAAAAAGCGAGTAGAGAACGCGAGCGGTGGATGACAAGGCAAACGAAGCAGTGAGCTTGGAGAACAGAGAAGGGGAGGGGGGGCAGGCTTTATACTTCGCCGACACGGTCTGTGCGCTGCTTTGCCTCCGTTTTCTCGTTCCTAAAACAACGAGGAATGACCTTAACAAAACGTCCGCGCGTCTGGGACGGCTCTTTACCATAGCGAAGAAGTCACCCCCGACTCCTGAGCGACCCATATTCCAGTTGCGGTGTCCCCCCTTCCACCTCCAAGTCGTTCCTATCGTGGCGCGTTAACAAAGAACTCACCACTGAATGCACAGAAAAGGTCCAGTCTGGAAATGCCAGAATGGCCGTACGCACTGTTCTTTGTTGAATGATCCACCGCGGCGTACCTGGACGTACGAGACATGCTCTGATCCAAGCCCGAACGAACACGGAACTTCAAGGCATGCACAGATGGCATCATGTCTATGATGGGCCTCGACCATCTATTCAATCCATGGGCGCTCAGGGATCGTCCATAAACTGACATGGGCGGTCATTCGAATAGAAATATCTTGTGCGGTTTCGTCACCGAGTCCGACAGGGGCAACGACGCGCGCTGAGCTCGAGACGTCGATGGATAGCGATAATCGTCACCATTCGGGCCGAACCTGGCTCCAGCTTGAATGTTCCCAACTGTATCGGATAGTCCCTTGCATGCGCCTTCCATTCGCTGCGTCCTTATCGCCAGGCACACCCAGAAAAAAATGTCGCGAAATCAGGATCAGGAAACAGGAGGAAGCGAATAGGCTCCCATCGAAGGACCGCAACCCCTCCTTTGTCTACATAGATGCCACGATGCTTATGAAGGAAGATGTTTCCATTACACCAGCACCTAGGAAAGCTACGAGTGCGTACTTACCGTCCTTATTCAATCGCTGATGCATATGCTTTTAGGAACAAATGGGTATTTGGTGGCGCAATGTTAATGTGGGTCCGCTCCACCGCGTATCTGGACAAGGTGCTCGTTTTCGGGCGCCACCTCCACCTCACCCAGGCGTCTGCGTTGTCGTCTCCATTCAAGTTCGTCGGAAATAGCATAACCGAGTTTGAATACTTGTCACTGTCTTGGATCCTGCTGCCGTTGCCAATACTTGGCGCCAGATAGGAAATACACCCAACGTTTGCCGAGGAACGCAGAAAGCGCGATGCCGCCCCGAGCACAACAGCTTCTCGACAAGTACGAACGCGACCACGAATATAGAAAACGCGCTTCTGTTGGCACTGAGTACACTCGGATCCCAGGAACGATCGAAATGGAGCAAGAAACCAAAAAAGGCACGCTCGAACGAGGGCGGTGTGGAGGATCCGTCATGAATTGAATGTGATCGTGCGTGATCCGTGACACCGAGCGTCGGCGGCTTCCATCTTCCGTGACTGTACACCAACGCCGAGGACAGGAAGGACGAGGACGGACAATGGTCGATGATATGAACCAACCGTACATCGACGTCGCTGATCGATACAATACGTCGGGCTTTTCAGGCACGAGCGGACCCTTATGGCACTACGTTGGCGTATGATCGACCCCTCGGCGTACCCGGACAAGCACGTCGCTGCTTAGTGCCACCCTGTGCCACGTCACGCCAATGCCCGCGTGGGTCGCCTTCTTCGCCCCTCGTTTGGAACGGCTGTCTCGTATAGAGATTGTATTTCCCGTCCCGGGTACATACTGGGTATGTCTGGTGACCGGACTGCAGGACGCGGGATGGGAAAAAGATGCTAGGCGCTCGGACGACGATATCGATGCTCAGCGCCGACTCCACGCGGCATCGAGGATTCATACTGCATACACGATCGACCGCCTTGCATGCTCCACGGCTCCAACGCTCGCCAGCGATGGAAACCGACGGTCCGGAGTACGACGGTCCTCTGTAGGCAAACGTACATGCGACCCCGCGACGAACGCTAACGCCCCGCTCGGGGAACCTGGACACTGTCACCATCGCCCACGTGCTCCTTCACCCCACCCCCTCGCCAGAAACCGCAATCTACCTACGCGTACACCACCCGGCATATGCCAGCGCTCGAGTTCAACTGTAACATCCTTTTTTTCCTACCGTACCCCCGGCCCATGTATCATAATTTGGAAATATACCTGCCAGAGTGGCATTCATAGAGCGAGCATGACGGACGCCACCATGTTCATCTCGGCGAAGAATGTAAACGACTTGTCCCCTTGCAGACGGAGAACATCCGAGATGACACATGACATACCTAGGCAGGAGTGCTGCCAATTCGGACTCGGAGCCGACGCGACGTCGGCGTTGATGTGCTGGATACTCGATATGATGGACGAAAATGGGTTGGGACACGTCGTCGTACTCGTCAATTATGTTCGTACAGGGACGTCCACGACACATTTTACATTAGATAGTCCATCGACAGTCTACCTTTCCAACTCCACCATCTAGAGTCTACACCACCGCCACCGTATACAGACCCGCTATACATCGATGGGCGTCCGTCTCTCAATCGTTGCCTCCAGCGCACCCAAACCACCCTGTTCGTGTTCCTCCGCAGACCTCGTTTGTTCAATCAGATCTTGGCGGGACAGATACCCAGGCGGCGCCCATTGACACGACGTCCACGGTTTACATTTCGGGTCGGTGTACATCTATCGACCCAATGTGAGCAGGCGAGAAGAATCAAGACAAGTACGCACCATGTCCACGTTCTCCAACGAAATATTCGACGACTCGTACAAGAACAAATACACCACGACCGCGCCCATCAAATTACACGCTGTCTCTACCTCAGCCTCTGTCGCAGGACCAAAGCAAAATGACGCACCCGCAAAGACATACCCATACCGGTAATCAATCGCACTGCTGATAAACGGCGTGAAGAAGGCGAGTAAAAAGTTCCACGTCCAGTTGGCTGCCGTCGAGAGACTGCCTTGTTTGGCGCGAGTGCGCGTCGGAAAGGTCTCGCCAATCAAAATCCAGACACCGCTGGACGGGTGTAGGGTAAGATGAGATGGGTGGCGTGCCAAATGTGTACTCACGGAGCCCAGGTCATGGCGTAACCCCAGATAAACATGCACGCCGAGACGATCATGACTAGGTCCAAAGTTAATGTGGGAAATGAAGGCTACGAAAGGAAACGCACGTTTTCCAATGGCGGGATGCGTGACAGGATCGACAGCCGTCCCTGCCGATGCAAACACGAAGAGCCAGGCAGACTGCCAGATACCACCGCAAATGAGCGGCCACCTTCGTCCAAACTAGTGCAATAGCAATGAGAAGAGCAAGGCAAGTAGGCTGGAAACGTACGCGCTCCATGATATACATGCCACCAAACGTGCACACGAAATTGACCGCACCCAAAATGATCTGCGTGACAAACGAGTCCGACAGTCCGACGGCTAGGAAGACCGTGGCACCGTAGTAGAAAAAGTAATTCGCCCCCGTCAGTTGTTGAAGACTCTGCAGGCTCATGCCGAGGAGTGTGCGGTAGAGCGTCTTGTTGTGCGGTCTGAAGCAGTCGAACCAGCCACCCTTGGTCGCTTTTTCGTGTTCTACGCTCGACCGAATTTCCTCGACTTCATGTTGGGTGATGTAGTGGTCTTTGGCTTCGGCTGGAGAGAGGCCGCGGGTGCGTGCTAAAGATATTTGTGCCTCATCTAGACGGCCGTGCGCAGCAAGCCACCTGTGAGTACTTACATCATCAGGTGAACAAGGTTGAACAAGATATTGGAAGCATTCCTTGGACTTTCGGGCATGAACAGGATGCCGATACCGAGGATCAATGCCCATAGAATGCCGATTCCGACCGGGATACGCCAAGAAGCAGAACCGGCCATGTACCTGGTTCCGATTGAAATGCAATCTACCAGCCCTTGTGAGTATCTAAATCAAACATTTGATATCGGAGGCCAGACTGACAAGCGACTAGGATACCGAATGTAATGAAAAGCTGGTATGTCGCGCTGTCGCCTCATATTAGCTCACTGTCCCCAGACATATCATGAATGACATACGTCAATGTACCACGGATTTGGGGAGGAGCGGTTTCCGCTTGATACTAGGGACGCATGAGCGAAGATACGTGCATATAGGAACCGTACAGACAATAGGCACAGCTGCACTGAGCGCACCGACGCCCAAACCACTGATGAGCCGGCCGACGGCATACTGCTGCCACACATTGGTCGAGGTAATCTGAATAATGACGCCTACGATGAAGACGATGCACTCTGTGCTCATGGCATAGCGCCGACCAAGAAAGTCGGCGGTCCTATACCATGTGGCATGAGTGAATGCTTGAAGAGGTGGTGTGCGGATTGACTCACGGGGCACCAATCAGCGCGCCAGCCAGCGTTCCGATCGAGAGCAAGGACACAATGAGACCTTCGCGTACCGTCGAAAATGCACACGTAGAGACAACGCCTGGAGTAGAGCACGTCGCGAAGCGCAGCAGGAAGTCATCCATGAGCAGAATATCGGAAATCTGGCCAGTATCATACTAGAGATGCTGTCAGCGTCACCATGTGTAAAACAAAATGGAAATAGAATGGCTTACCCCAAAGATGAAACCACCCACGGAGGCCAATAGGGCCAACATGATGGCGACCCATCCTATAGGCAGACCTTCGCTATAGTAGTTGGACCTTGCGCTTGAGCGTGTGGGTCACGGTAGAAGCAAACTGAGTACGTACACATAAAACAGGGCCGCCATCGCACAGTGCAGAGAGAAAATCAGGGAAATGGATGGCTGAAGCCATGGAATCTATAAGTGCTGTTAACGGGGCGCTGATGTCATGTTCTAATTTAGGCTCTGGAGAGTTTCCGCGAGGAGGTGACATCGTCGACGAGGGGGGGATAGGGTCACATCGGTTGCCGGGCCGAAAAACCTCAACAAGATTGACTAGCCCAAAATCGACGACCCCCGCATCCGGCCTGTTTGAAACCGTACTCTGGTGCATCGTGTTTGTCTCTCGTTGGCGAGTGACTAGGGACTAGTGAATATTTACTGTCTGTTGCGTCCCGGAGGGCCTAGGTGGGGCAACTCAGAACACTCTACGCAATTGAGACATTGTCCGATCATCGATGTCGTCCTCGGAGAAACAAGATTGAATTACTGTAAACTGGATCAGCTCCACTCCCCCGTAACTTTTTTTTTTGGCGTGAAACATAATCGTACCCCCGCCGATTTGATACCAATTGCTGCCATCGAACACCGTCCATAAATTCACCAATCTGTGGAGGGGTCCCCTCTGTAGACGCCGATTTTAGCATTCGGTTCCATTTTCAGCTCGCTTACTAAGACGTCGTTCATGTCCTATCTCGGCGACTTCGTTTCGTGCAGAAAGCGGCCACCACTCGAGTCCATTGCAGTGCAGTCCCCACAGCCCCTGGACTCGGATCAGCATGACCGCCTATATCCACCTCAAAACACCACCTATTCCACCCGCGGGAGAGAGAGCTTTGCCAATGACGCCAACTTGAACACCCACGAACCTGTCCTACTCGAGATCCATTAGTTGTGGTGTAGCAATAGTCACTGACCACCTATAAATTTTAGCTTTTGTGTGACGGCTATCAGATTTAGAGAAGTTATTTTCTAAATTTACCCAAGGTCAACTGAGCTCGAATGTACTACAGGCTGCGGTCTGTACATATTTCCCTAAATTCTGACGGGAAGTCACCCAGTCTGACTACATACAATTCAAGCCACGAACTGAGTCGAATCGAATCGAATCAAAGTGGAACGATGCGAAATTGTTCGATACTACTGACCCCAACCAATAAGTGAGTCGTTTCAAAATTTTGCGAACGGTTAATGGAATGCTGTGTTTGAGCTGTGTAGATAAAGCAGTAGGCGAGTAGACGGCCCGTACTAGCCGGGCAGCCCCAACCAATAAGTGAGTTGTTTCGCGAACGGTTAATGGAAAGCTGTGTAGATAAAACACGAGTCTACTGACACACTTTCGAACCGAAGTCGAGATTTAGTTCAAAAAAAAGTTCCAAGCGTTCCTCAATGATGGCCGCACCATTCCCATCACGCGCCTATCATTGCCTATGACAGGTTTCCACCTCTAGCAACGAGGTATGCCCGCGTATAAAAACGCTTTGCCCTTTCGAAAGTGAACTAAAATTTCTTCTTCCTGCCCGCCCCACTTGCGATTGTCTCTTGCTAGTAGTGTGACACATTCATCAAGACCATGTCCTCTGCGCTACAGTCCACGCTGACCAGCCTTCGCCAGAATGACTACACGACCCGTATGCTCATCCTCACTCGTGGGAGATCGTTATCACAACCTTATCGCAGTGGCCGTCATTACTGCCGTAGGATATGATTACGGTGAGCTACAAGTTCTGTTCCACTGGCAACACAATGTACTAACCTCTACACATGTCAGTCCTTACATTTTCGAATGAGGTATAACCCATCACTATGCACGAGGTTTGCCTCACTGATAACCCGTGTAGATAGAATACATCTGGGTCAGCAGACAACCGTTTGGCAAGGCAACATGTTCCTGATAGCACCACAGAGCAAACCCTGGACCTGGGTGTCGACGCTATTCATTCTCGTGTGTATCGAACTTGTCGCGACCCGCAGCAACTTATTGGCATTCTTATAGGTTCGTTATTGCGGTCTTTACTGCCTCGTGTGAGTGTGTGGTTGTTTGTAGGACATACTGAATGCTAACTCCAACCGGTTCATCAGAGTTACATCCCTCCGTATGTGTTGCATTCAAAACGTGAGATTGACTGACTCGTGATCCTGTCCCAAGAGGGAAGTAGCTTCCTATCTGGCCCTCAAAATGTATGTTTCCTCAGACCCCGATGACTGACGAGCGTACTAAAGTGTGTACCACAGACGTGCGTATTTATCTTACCCTTATGATGGGGCTTCCCAGCACAACTGATATCTATTAAACAGTTGTGAGCACACTCATCCAAAGCTTTTCTTGTTTATTCTATTCACGGTGACGTCCAAGGTCAAATAATGTTTGTCATCTTTGGATGGTGTACGCTTTTCTTTCGTAGTGCAGCCGATTGTGAGTTGTTGTGTAGTTCACTCTCAGACAAAGCACACTCTAATGGTGGTTAAAGTCGTGATGATGCTCCGGGTATGGGTAATGTATAGTCGATCGAGATTAATCCTCGGCACTCTCCTTGCGTTGTTTTTCGTGGAGACCATCCCCGCCATCGTCCCTGTTGCCGTTGGCAGTGATCCGAAGCATGTGTTGGGTATGTGAACGCTGGCTAAATAAATGGTACGACACACTAACTGGCTGTCCGTCATAAAGCGGTCATCATCCAGATACTTGACTTTTCAATTTGCATGGTGGAGCCTGTCTCATTCAATTGGACGAAATTGACCATCATTTTTCAAATCACGCATGCCGCAGTGATGTGCATGCTCGCGCTTGTCCAATTTGTGAGGCAGTCACTTCAAATGTACCGCGTGACAAAGCAGTGGCAAATCAATCGATATGTGAGCTTGCTCGTCAGGCAGGGCATCATCTACTTCCTTGTGTACGTCCCCATCTCATCCCTTCCCTCCCCATCCTCCCCTGCCAAACCAATTACTGACCCAGCTGATGTCACAGCATCTTTTTGTTTAGTCTCATTGACGTATTGAGTGTCTCAGGAAAGCTTCCAACGGGTGAATGGCAGCAGGTACTGCTCTTCATCCTGGAGGTTGTGCCCATGTACACTTTGATCCCTCGATTCATCATGAGCATTCGGGAGATGCACGCGCGTGATGTTCATGGTGGACGTGGGGCCGGGGTTGACACTGGCTTCGGTCTGTTGTCATCCGGTTGCGGCGCCGGCGGGGCGGCGATCGTGTTCCAGGATGGGTTGGAGGACGTCGAGGAGATACCGATGGAGGTTGGGACGGTTCGGGTAGTGTAGATGGGTGCGCAAGCTATATGTATTACAAAGGCAGACTCGGTCCAGAATCCAGCTAAGCCCGGGAGATAAGACGCGCTCTGTCACAGCCACACTGTCACGCGTACCTCTTAATTTTACACGATGCCTCGCGCTGGACCAAGTCGATCTCAACGGGCGCCTCAGCCATCCCAGTACCAGTCACAGCGCACGCGGGGGCGACGTGCAGACACAGAAGACGACGATGACAGCGGGGACAGTGACCCCAACATGGATCAGGACGACGACTTGGACGTAGACGCTACACAACGTAGACGCACGGAGGATAACGACGACGTGAGTCTGATACGTTCGTGGGTACGTACCCCTCGTTCATGCGCATATTACCCACCAGCACCTCGACAAAAAAGCGCGCGATCTAGTGCGGCTCGCCCTCTTCTCCGAGCACAAACGTGTCCCCTTGCGGCGCGAGGACATCAACAAGAAAGGTATGCCTCCACCTCACATCTACACATCCAACTCCCTGAAGACGCATCTAGTCCTTGGCTCGCACACCCGCTCGTTCAACAGTGTATTACTCAAAGCACAAGTCCTCCTACGCAAAACGTTTGCCATGGAACTCGTCGAACTCCAGGCCCGCAACTACCGCGACCAAGATCCCGCAGATGACCTGCAAAATGCCACCGGCGTCAAGAAAAAAGGTCCGCCGTCCCCCTCAGTCTCTTCCCCCTCGTTCTAACCACCCTTCGGCCCCTCAGCCACCGCGGCAGGCTCCAAAACGTACATCCTCCGTTCAACTTTGCACGCAACCATCATCGAACAAGCCGCATTATCCGACGAACGTCTCCTCGAAGAGGAACTCGCTGAAGGCCCCGACGACGACGATGACGACGACATGCCCCGCAACTATGGCAGCATCGTCGCCTGGAGCACCGCCGATCAACTCGCCGCGCTGGGTTTACTTCACGTCATCCTTGCGCTCATCTTGGTCAACGGACGGGCCATTTCTGAATGTACGTCTTTGCATCGTCTGATCGGCCTTTTGCTAACCGCGTGTATGGGGTGCCGTCGTTTAGTGGACCTCAGAGCCAACCTAAAACGCCTCCGTATCTCAGCCAACGGCACCATCCCCTCTAACGCGCAATCTACTCACCGCTCCATGCCCATCGACACTTTCCTCCAACACCTCGTCCGACAAGGCTACCTTGACCGTGCTCGTCTCGGCGATACCAAATCCACGACTGGTAAACGCCGCGGACGGGTCTCTGCCACACAGGCAAACGGCAACGCCGAGGGGATTCCGCAAGCGTATGAGTGGCGGTGGGGGAATCGGGCGCATGGTGAGGTGGGGGAGCAGGCGGTGGCGAGTTTCGTTGGCGAGTTTATGGTCGAGCGGACGAGGATGGTGGATGTGGAGGAAGAGGAAGAAGAGGGGGCGGGCGGGAGCGGCCGCCGACGGGGGAAACAGAAACAGAAACAGAAAGAAAAGGAGGGCGGGATGGAGAAGCGGTTGGAGACGGTGGTCAAGGCGATCGAGAGAGCTGCTGGAGGGAACCTGACCGACGTCAAGTGAACAGCATCAATCATCGTTCATATCCTATGCTACCCATATGCCTTTCCCTGTCGTCAAGGTTTTTCTGCAGCAAATGATCATGCTGGCAGTTGAAGTATAGTCGGGCACAACGCCCCTTGGATGAATGAGAATACATATCACATACATTGCTCGACCATGCAATTATACATCCTACCTCGACGCAGTACATGTTCATAAAAGAAAAGAAAAGAAAAAAGAAACGGAGACATTACGTACACCTTGTGCGAAAGAAACAAAAAAAGGAATGGCATGGAATGACAACCACACCAACGTTCAATCAGACAAACAAACGGATCGTCATGTCAAAACAGGATGATTTTGGTCTTTCTCTTTAGGAAAACGCCAACGCGGACCACGTAGCTGCTGCGCCGATCGCCACCGCCGCTGCTGTATGTGCGACCGTGTACATTGCCGTCCGAGCACGTTTCTTGGGCCGGGTGGGGACCTCGGGAACGGGAGTGGGAACGGGAACGTCGGGGACGGAAATAGGGACTTGAGGAATCGGGACTTGGGGAACGGATACCTCTGGCAAGGGAATTTCGTCCACGACGACACTGCAAGTAACAGGTTCCGCGACAACGACGACCTCGGGCGTCTCTTCTTCCACCTCCTCATCCTGGCGCTTCCGTTTCGAGGACCTCATAGACTAGATTGCAGCTCGTCAGACTCGAAAACTTGGACACCAAGACAAAGACCTGACCTGAGTTTCGGCTACCACCCCATTCAATGCATCCAATGCCTCCGCGCGGGCGCTCTGAATGGCCTCCATCTTGGCTTCTATCCGCTTCTCCACGTCTTCGCGCAACGCTTTCATTTCTACGAGCACATGCATCAGCCGTAGACAAGAACCAATAAATGCAACACACCAGACACGAGATTGTTCAAGGCGTCCGCACATGCCCTGACGTCATCCATAGGGGTCTCGACAGGTTTAGGCTCCGGCGCATCCAACCTCGCACGAAGCGTCGTCACCTGGTTTTGCAGCGTGGTCGTCTGGCCCTGGAGCGTGGACAAGGACGCAATGTTGCGTTCCGCCCCACTGATGCGACAGAATAAGCGTTCCGAGTCGGGCTCGAGCATTTCGACGTGACTCTGAAGATCGATCACGTCTTCTTCGGTCACGGATTGGCGCGATTTGAGATCGCTCACGGTCTCCTGCAAGGTAGCGATACGGTCCTAGAGCAGACCCATCAGTAATAAGTTGGCGGGACGGCGGAAAACGTGTACCTCAACACTCTTGAAATACCCTTTGAATTCAGAGTTGACACACTCTGTCACTACTTTGTGGAGAAGATGGAAAGAAGGCAAGCGGTGTGGCGGCGGAGGCGGAGGAGGCAGGACCGACGGAAGCCCAAAGTCGGATGCGATAGAGTTGCTAAACGGTCCGCTAGTCGGGAAGAAGGGTGTCTGCGGATTAAGGCAGTGCACCAGCTCAATGAGCGTGTTGTTGGAACAAGGGGGTGGGATTCTAGTGTGACACGGAGATGGCTGAGCAGGGACGGGCTCAGGTTCACGGTCTAGCTCGGGCGCCAAGGGCACCTCCGACTGCCCTGCTTCGACTTCGAGCGATGGATCGTGGGGGGACTCGGGTCTGGAGGCAGGCCACGCGCCAATGACAGCAGGCTCCAACTGCTGTGCCTCAGGGGATGGAGACGGCATCACTAAATCGATGGGTGACTGAGAGTGCGACTTGGGTGGCTCGGTGACGATGACAGGGGATGGATGTATGACGGCATCAAGGGGTGAGCCAGAAGCGTCCTCCAAAGGCTCGTCCGGTACATCAGAGATGACAGGCGAATGCGATACGGTAGTGTGGTAAATCTCTCGCATGAAACTGCGGAACGCCGGGATCTTGACGACCGACGGTTTCCCCTGAGTGTCCCGAAGGATGGTAGGAACACAAAGGTGTTCATCTTCCACATCTGATTCCTGCTCCGATGGCGAAGACGCCGCATCGGAGGACACGGAGATGGAGGAAGAAGATTGCGGGGAATCAGACTCGATGATGGAAGCAGAGATAAGCCCATAGCGACCCGAGCTGAGCCTACGCGGCCTCAACTCGAGCAGTGGACTCGAAGGCTGAGAGGGGATCAGCGCGCAGTCCGCAGATGGCTCAAAAGACGAGGGGCCAGTCAACAACTCCACGCGGGCCATGACAGGAGAGACGTGATATAAACCAGCGCCAACCACCTTGCCAAACGTCAGCACATCACCATCGGCAAGCAGTGTTTCGACTTCGGGTTGGAGCATCTTCGGCGTTTCGCCACGCCTCGAGAGATGCGTGCCGTGCCGTGAGTGGAGATCGACGATGTAGACCTGTCAACGTCACCCCCTTAGCGCCCGCACAGACATGGTCGACAGAACGACGGTACCTGACCGCTGTCCGAGAGGACGAGCTTGGCATGACTCGCACTGACGACCTGGCATGCAAATACAGCGTTGTGATCGTCGTTTTCCCGCCGCATCGACCTATCATCGGATCCCGATTTCCGCCCAATGTTCACATAGCGCGAGCTGGCGCGGTAAAAGGTGAGGTTGTGAGCAGACTTGTCGCCGCATTTCTCAACATGCAGGGTGATTCCTACAGATGAGGGGTGTGAGCGGCGTGCTCGAGGCGGGTGGAGAGAGAGGACATGCCGGTAAGCGAGCAGTGCACTTCACAGGGGTCGTCCAGGGGCTCAGGGGCGGCGAGCCGTGTTCCGAGATACTGGACGTCGTCGTCCATGGCGAGCAAGGCGTTGACTGTCGCAGAGGGGGTTTACAGGAGGGATGAGGGGGGAAGGAGAGTGACTGGAGCTGTGACCCAATGGCAATGCGCTGCCTTTATCACCTGGCGCGTGTCTCCGGTCACCCGTCCATTCATGGCAACACTCCGGCCCCTCTCCGATATCGCATGTGCATGTTCCGCGTACCTACTACAACATTGTGCGTACTCTAACACCGAACAGAACTAGTGCCATCAACAAGGCAATCCATCACAACGCGGTAGCCCTCTCTCACGAGTCGTAATCGGCAAACCAGGGGTGGACGAGGGCACGTTTCGCTACAAGCACTCAGCACGACCCTAACCCTAATAACAAAACATGCCTCACCTGAAATCCGTTTCGCCGTGTCATAGGTCAACGTTCGCTGGGAGAATGCATAAAGATGAATGTCCAATGGCCGACGAGCCACCGCTCACCGCTAGCAAGTCGATGCCCATCTCGTCCAGGTTGGGCACAATGTTGCGCAAATCTTGCTTGGTCCACTGAGGGAACGTCTCCTTGTAATCGGGTAGTTGACTGACGCCAGGCCAGATTTGCTCGCTTGGCGTCCCCATAATCCTTGTATCCCATCTCAGCAAAAGAGCCAACACGCATCGTCGAAAACGCACCTGAAAATCTTGAAGATTTGGTCAATCTCAGAGTCGCCAGGAAAGAGGGGGTTTCCTCTCATGACCATTTCCGCGAATATGCATCCTACGGACCACATGTCGATCGCAGTGGAATAATGCCTTGACCCGAGCAAGACTTCAGGGGCTCGGTACCAAAGCGTGACGACCTAGGCCCATCCACCGTGAATGAAACGAAATGCATATACAAATGGCACAATTGGTAACGCATACCTCGTGGGTATAAGTCCTCATGGGAATACCAAACGCCCTCGCCAGGCCGAAATCTGCAAGCTTGAGGTTGTTACGTTTGTCGATCAGCAAGTTTTGGGGCTTGAGATCACGATGGAGGATTCTGTGCGAATGGCAATAAAGGAGCCCGGAACTGAGTTGATGAGTGAATTTCTATGATCGAGGTGAGCATCCGTGGTTTCCAGATGACGTGTCACGTGATCCGGCGCGTAACCTACGATGATGGTGATATCGATGCAGGGCGCTGACCGGCACAATGAACGCGGAAAAAAGGGACAGTCAAGGGCAGCACCGGATCGTGGTGGCGACACGCAGCAAGGGAACAATCAAGGGACGTGCGCGTCCACTCATGGTTGCATAGCCATAAGGGTCGCCACATGCAACGCGGGTGGGCGCACGTCAACGAGACACAACGCACCTTGCATATATCGATCGAAATCGGCGTACCGCCCGTGTTGGCATGTTCCATGTAGCGTTTCAAGTCGACGTCCAGAAACTCGAACACGAGATAGAGCTTCTGGTCGGCATGCACGATGTCCAGCAACCTGGGGCACACTTGAGCACGCTTGCAGCGAGTTTCGGGAGCGCGTTACCTGACGATGTTGTCGTCTTTGAGCTCCTTCAACAAACTGATCTCGCGAATGGCGGTACTCGGGACGCCTTCGTCTTCTGCTTCGAGGCGTATCTTTTTGAGTGCGACGATCTGGTTGGTGGTGACGTCCCTCGCCTTGTAAACAACGCCATACGTTCCTGCGCAGCACATCAGCCAAGTGACAGGGCACGGTGAAGGGAGCACACCTTCGCCTGCATGGTGTCCGCGCCACACACGGGGGTCATTTTCACGCTTGGGTGTGCACTGTCGCACTGCGGTACGCACCGACTTTTTCGATCTTGGCGTAGCTGGGGGGTGATCAGCACCGTCTAGGACGACGCACGGGGCGCGTACCGATCCATATGATCAGAACAAGGACGACGAGGCGGGGATGATGTGGGGACGAAAAAAAGAGTGGACTCTTTGAATCGTGGTCGTTAAATACTAGCTGTACGTCTCATCACTGCCACAGCGCTCCTCCTGGACCCCTCACTCAAAAACGGCATATTCGCGTCGTCATAGAAAGCATTCCCAGCCCCTACGTACATCGTTTTACATGCCCATACATGTCTCACAACTTACTCGGACGCGAACAGCACATACCGAGAAATGTCACGCCGGTCTCGGCCAGTTTATCTGCTCGTCCTGCCGCCGCATCCGCGTGACATCAATGTACTGCCCCGGCCACCGCTCCTCGCCTATCAGCAAGTCAGTCTTGGCGCGCAGATACTGTCAAACTCCTCACTCTGATCGATAATGTCAGCCTCCAGGTCCTCGTCCTCGTCCTCGTCCTCGTTTTCCTCCTCTGATTCCCACCGGTCGTTCACCGCAGCCCCTGGGTTCTTGGCACGATCCACGGCAAGATCACTCATGAACCGGCTCAACGACGCCTCTTTGACATCTTGCAGCGATTTCTCGCGAGCAGCGCGGGCGCGCGCAAGTTCTGGAAGGTATTCCCTAGATACAGCAGATATATGAACCACGCTATCCGTAATGCTCACGAAAAAAGGGCAAGGAAAACCTTGCGCGCGCAGACGCCCGAAAAAAAGGCAACGAAACACTCACTTCTCATACGTATCCCTGGACTCTTCCACGGCATCAAAGAACGCCTCCATTCCGTCACCTGTCATGCTGGAAACGCCCACAGCCTAACGACATCACCATCGTTACAGTCATCTCGTATGGCCCGAAGACGCACCTTGAGGTGCTTGTAGAATTCGTCCAGCACCAAACTCATGCTATTCATCAGACTATTCATATACGTCGGCTCGCCTTCCGCATCCCGCGATTCCGAATGCGATGCCAACGCCGCCTGAAACGCTTCGAAATCCTGCATCCACTCGAGCGCGAACTCGTGCGACGCCACGTCCGTCTTGTTAAACACGAGCACAAACGGCAATTTCGTCTTGTACAGGATACTATCCAGAGAAACGAGGGAAATGATAAGCCCAGACAACCCCCGTCCGGCGAGAATCTGAGACCAAAAAATACCGAAACCACGAACCTACACGCATACAACATGTTTGACATAAATGTCGCAGGTGCTGTCGTCCGCGGGGTGTCGATAATGTACGCCACGACGGTCGGAAATGAGGATGCGACGGCATCGGTAATGATAGCCCCCGATGCGGACCAGGTAAAGATCTCAATCTGACCGGGCGTGTCGAGTATGATATGACTATCGACGACGTCAACAACTCGCGTCCGTCCGTAAGAAAAAAAGGGGGACGTACTCGACGGTGTCGGCACGCTTCTCCACCAACTCCAACACTTGATCAAACTTGGTCGTGAACAGATTCAGCGCGGTCAAGATCCCCCCGTTGGGACCGAGATTATACCTTTTCCCAATCGTCACAATGGACCCCCTAAAGGAAACAGCGATACACACTGCTTCATGACCTCTTTGTAATCCACCGTATCGCGAATGTCAATGTGGGGTTCAAACGGCACATGGGCCACCGCGGGATCGAGATTGAGGATGTACGGCGGCCGCGAGGGGTTGACCGTGTGCAGATGGGAATTGAGGCGCTGTACAAAGGTCGACTTGCCCGCGCCCGCCATCCCGATCGTGATGATGACACTGGGCTTTCTCGGTTGGGAACTACAAGAACTCGTCGAGGTGCTCATCGTAAGAGTCAACGTGTCGATTCGGAGCGGTTTGGCAAATCTCGCAATGGTAGTCAAGAAGAAACCTGCACGCACGTCGGACAGCTCGGCCATAAACGGTAAGCACTATATCAGTACACACTATGGCGAAAGCAGCTACATGATAAGTAGTTAAAAAGATGCCCATGCAATAAAAATTGATTATCGAGAAATAGAAGCGGAAAGAGCGTTCGCTTGAGCAGCACCATACTTGGTGCGAATCTCCTTGGTCAGAGAACGTAACATGCCAGGCGTGACGATTGTGTGAGGAGTGGGCTCTGATGGGACAGAGGTCGCAATACTGAGCGAGGGCGAGGGCGGACTGCCAGGCGAGGTCGTCTCCTCGTCCGTGGGAGATCCATCGGATAGCGACAGGCGTTGCTTCTTTGCCCTCGGGGTGGATGTCCTAGAAAACCGACACGGTAAACGACGCGCTCTCGATCAAAAAATAGTGACGCACCTGCTCGAGCTCGTCTCGGCAAAAGACGCATGTCGCTTCGAAGGTTTCAGCTTGGCGATATGACAGGCTCTCATCTCCTCCTCGAACGACACTTTCAACATCTCAACCTCTCTCGACGCGTCATCCAATCGAGATCGAGAGACAAAGTGTGTGTCCCCTGGATGGACGTCTGCAAGGTGCGCTGCAACTGAACGTGCAAGCGCATACAGCTGGGACAGAAAGGTCATCGTTGGGAAATCTAGAAGTGGATCAGTGTCCCGTTCTGGAGAAGTCACGCGGACACTTGCCTCGACCAAGGTTCTGATGTGCTCTGATGTCACCCATCAACGAAGCTGTAAATTCAGTCCTCGGAAGAGCCTGCAACCAGTCCAGGACTGCATCAAAGGT
Source organism: Xerocomellus intermedius (assembly GCA_038090955.1). Taxonomy (NCBI): domain Eukaryota; kingdom Fungi; phylum Basidiomycota; class Agaricomycetes; order Boletales; family Boletaceae; genus Xerocomellus; species Xerocomellus intermedius. The sequence goes on from JBBPNP010000203.1 coordinate 23,046, forward strand.
CGTGCTATGACATGCTCAGCGTCGCTGGATGCGCAGAATCGACGACGACCTACTCAGAGTCCATACCCTTGACCAATTGCAAGTGGGCAAGGTCGCTCGGGACACCATCGTCCCGTAATAGACCAGTCACAGAATCGATGGTCTGAATCAAAAGACGTGTGCAACCCTCCAGCAATTTTGCATAAAGGTCCCAATTAACTGCTCCCAAGCCTGATCAACAAACGATTTCCGATCCCACGCATGAAATAGACTCACACTCCCCATAAACGATACAGTCACCAAGCCACTTTGTCGTCGTCTCCTCCCATTGATGTTCACAAATCTTGAAAAGATCTGCAAATAGTACATGTGTGAATAGCCAAACCATCAAGTGGCCTAGACCCACCATTCAAAGAGACACGTTTCACAAGTCGACCTTCGAGGTCGAACGGAACGGCGTGCAACAGTTCGTCCAACCTGGAATCCAGATCTAAAGCAGCCGTAGAGATTAAGAGTTCGTGCGTCGACGTCAGCATGCCACCCTCCACCATCGATTCAACCTACAAACGAAATGAACAGGGGAAGGCGAGAATCACTGGTCGACCAACCATGTCATCAAAGTCCTTGGATGAATCCGGATCTCGTTCGGACCACGCAATGCATAGCAACGAGGGGACATAATGTCGGTCCGCTGGAAACGCCTCGATGATTTCGCGCAGGCGCGTACAATCCTCTAAGATGCGATATTTCCTGTAATCTCCACTCAGAATACGAACAAATAAGAACGGGATCTATCCCACTTTCCCAAGATATCGGTGACACCCGTCAAGGGAGTACGTTCGAATATGACGACGCCAGGATACGAATGTACCAGCTCGACATGGTCTTTCGAGATCGGTATTTGGAACACGTTCTCGCTTTTCCACTTGCCCGAATCCGGCACGTTGAACTTTTGTTCCAGCCAAATGGCCGTCCCATCGCTTTCTTGATTGAGCGACAGCCACGCAGACCAGTTATCAGGCAATGGTCTACTCGCCGACTCCAAAAAGTCCTTCAGTACACCCAGAAACGACCCACGCGCCCATCGACGCGCATGGTCCTCGTGATTCTGACAAAGCGTTGAGTCAACGTCGACGATCACTGGATTAAATGTACCACCTTTTCAAACCGTCTCGCGAGCGCTTCATCGTTTGCTGGGGGTCTGTATTCCCCAGATAAACGCTCGCGCAGGCGCTTCTTCAACGGCGCGCGGGTTTCGGACGGCGCTCTTCGATGCGTGCGACCGTTCGGCGCGGGAGAACCACCGACGCTGCGCGAAAGACGCTCGGCTTGCGCCTTTTCCTTGTAACGCGCGCTTCGTCGGCACGCCTCGATCCATTTGGCGTGATCGCTCAGTCGTTGTCGCCACTTAGAGAACGCCTGCTTCACCGACCAACTCCGACGTGCAAAGTGAAGCGCCGTCGCTTTCAAGATGTCGAGGCTAGGCTTCCTTGCGGGAGGGAGCCTGGCAACGAGAGACGTATTTAGCTTTTCGGTCGAGGGTTCGGCTTCTGCCTCGATGTCCGCAGCACTAACGACCGCTTTTAGAGGGGACTGGATGGATTCTCTGCGAAATAGGCCCGGCATGGAGGACCTGGACACGGGTGAATGGAGAACAAGCGGGCTTAGTATTTCAGTTGGCACAGCCGAAAGAGAGGACGTTTGTAAATTCTTCAAGGTAGACTTCCGTGTCTGAGGGAGGGAAGGAGGGATGAATATAGTTGCAGTTGGCGTCTGGGGCAACGAGATTGGCTGGCGTCGATTGAGATGTGGAGGTTGCGAGAGCGGTGTGTGGTACATCCCACCTTCTAGAGAGGTCGAGTCCATGGAGGGGGGAGAGGATACAAAGGGTATTTCCGACATGGTTGTGTCGGAAATGGATTGCTCTTGAGTTGGCTGTTGGGGTATAGAAATTGGTGACTCCTTCGAAACGGGCGAAAGAACACTGGGTTTGCGGCTCTCAGTGGTAGAGCGTACACTTTTTGGCGGCGTTATGCTGAATGCAGGCGCAGTGGATGTACCAAACCCGCTGGCACCAGCGGAAGTGGTGAGATTTGGTTTTGGGGTAAAGGTTGGTGCCAAAGGGTTGAGTGATTTCGGAGATGTTTCCGAGACAAAGAGCGATTTCTTAGCTGCGCCAAAAGAAAATCCATTGACTTGGGGAGGTTGCGGGGAAAACAATGCAGTCGTTTGTGTTGACTGCTCAGCTTGAGGCGTGAATGTCGTCGATTGGGGCCCGGCTGGCGTCGGACCGAAAGGTGGAAAGGATAAAACAGACGAAGATGTCGAGAAGCCAACGGGAGTACTAGAGGCTTCTAATGCATGTGTTTAAATGATGCGTAAATTGATGTAGCCGCTATGAACTTGCCTGCAACCCTGTGCGGAAGCAAACTAGGTGCTGATACATTGTTATCTTTGATGGATCCAAAGACAGAGATTGGGGGAGCGGTGGACCCCACATTCGTGAATGCACTTTGTGTGCCGAGAGAAGCCGTGCCAAATGCATTTGGAATTGTCTTTAGATTGGAGAAGGCCGAATGCACTACCGCTGCAGAAGGCTGCGAAGGCGGATCGGCAGTATCAGGCTTGAAGAAGGCGGACTGTGTCGGGTTGGGGCCAAAGGTATCAGTTAGCCACTGAGTTCCGCTCGGCTGTAGAGGTTTGGGTGATTCGTGGAGGGTATGAGCAGGAGGTTCAGCTTGATCTTCGGTTTCATCCACTACAGAGATATCGACATCTGTGTCTTGCCCCTGAGAGCCCGTTCCATTGTAGCCGTCAATGATATCGGAGAAAGAGAGATCTCCTCGTATCGACTCGATGTCCTCGATGGTGCCCTTGCCAAAGTGTCGTTCAAGAATGCATGCGACAAGGTAGGTCATAACGACATTGCCTTCACGGCGTAGGACGTCAGCTAGCTCGGCGAATATATACATCGCTTCCGCGTCAACAACAAGAGAGGAGGTTTTGGTGATAGGAGCACTCTTGGCCTGAACGCGAGCACGAAATTTTGTAGTCAGCTCAAATACGGGATGATTGAGTAGGGCTTGTGGTATATCGTCATGACGCTCTCTTTGGTCGCGAATGTGAACGAGACGATGGTAAACGCGCAGTTCTAGTTCGGTCGGCGACTGATAACGGCCGCGTTGATCCTGATAGAACTCCTTTAAGCTTTGCAGAGCTATACGGGCATACGTCATAGATGTTATAAGTTGGGTTGAGATACACTTACTATTCATGAGCTGTTGCTCTTCCATAGCAATGGAGAACCCTGGACGGTCGCGTTCAATATGAAGGGTGAGGATATGGAACCGAGCACATCGGTCGTGACATTCGATCGCGACGGGTCCCATCTCATGTTGCATGGTAAAGTCGTTTCGTACAGCTCTCGAGCGGTCCCGGATGAAGTTGAATGTTTCCGAAAATCCACCTTGTGGTAAAAGTTGGTGAAAAAGATAGTCAAGCGTGCGCTGAGGGAATGTGATCAATGAAAGTGCAATGATTGGTTTCAAGGGGGAAATGCACCTTGAGGACATCTGGAGGTCGAAGGTCCGATGGCAGTGTCTTATCCCCGGCCGCGCGTTCATACGCCTTGACGGCTCGTTTGTGGTCTACTCTCTTGGTACCAGGAATCTACGAAAAGAATGAGCGCAAAACCTCGGGGTCGCTTACATTGCAAGGCCATGAACCCCCACCGTTTCCCATTCGAATAGGTTGTTCTCGCGCTCACGTCGATATCGTTCAAAGCGAGGACACATATCTGCACATGTGCCGGCCATGGTAATCGCCTCCTCGAGACGTTTGGGTTTGAGCGGATCGTCCATCTTGCCTTCCGCAATGGCCTTTTTGCGCTCGAATTCACGGGCCTTGACCAACTAGAGAACGAGAACATGGAGAGCGTAGCGATAGAAAACCATGTTTGTGACGCACCTCTTGCCAAAAAATTTCACGTTCCTCCGGCGTCTCTGGTTCGTTCGAATCCACCTCCTCGACATCGTGCTCCTCCTCCATCTCCATTTCGCTGTGCTCTCCCTCGCTCGCCGTGGTGCCTCCATCGAGAGCGTCGTTTCGACGGAAAGTAACGGAGGCGTTGCCAAACTTGCCACGACCACCGCGACCTCTTCCTCTACCACCGCCTCTGTGACCACCTCTTTCCCAACGCTCGTTGTCGTTCCCAGTGTGAGAGGTGTTTGCACTGCTGCGTCCGGTGGCACTATCAGCGACCCATCGCTTGTTCCCATGATGGGCACGCCTTGCTGAACCACCGCCGTCGACGTGTCCGTTGGCGCGCGTTCCTCTGTAGCTGCGTTGCGGTCCTGGCTCCATTGTCGCCATGGACGACGTCGATGTCGTGCCGTGTCGATTCCGCAATAAACCAAGTAGCTTGACCGGCTACACCGTGCTTAGGCACAAATAAAAGTAAATAATACCTCGTGTTCTGCAACACTACAAAAATTGAACCACACCGTACCTCAACATGTATTTCGCAGTTTTGTCATTTCTGTTGTTCAGATGGCTCCGCACCAGCACGAAGCTGTCGGTACGTGTCCCGTTGCGCGCGCTCGGGCCCGCAGGTCTCAACACCCACCGTGACATATTACGGTGAGTTTCGCTGGCACGTCGTCACCACGCAGCGTTCGGTCAGGACCATGTCAATCACAGGGGGCACTTATACAATACAAGGGGAACAGGTGACGCGAGACGCTGACGTGAAAGGAAACAGTGACGCGGATCACGCAGCCGCCGTAGACACGTTCTCAATCAGATGTGAGAGGCTGGACGACATCGATGTCGTGCCGTGCGCAAACTCAAGTCAATTTCACAATAAACAAGTATGTTGGCGCCTGTGGATGCACTGTGTACACGTCACGGCGAAGTCCCGGTAAGCAACAGCGCTTCGTTGAATTCGACCAACCTTGGGTCGCATGTACATATGTAGCTCACACCTCCTATGTCACGGATCAATGAACGATATACTGCTATATGACGCTATACAACTATCTATACAAATTCTAGCACTGCTACGCGTGATATGTACGACCGAAATCCAAACATAAAGACAAAAATAAGTAAACGAATGGTAACGAGGGGAAAAAAAAGATACAATACGGCGTCCTTGACCGCGCAGACTCACATCGTCGACGGCAACGACATGGGCATCTTCCGTCTGAACCACACCCCACAGAGTTCCACGTCCGCGTCCGTCGTCGAACACGAAAAGTCGAACTGGATGTCGGACAAGGACGGACAATGTTTCGTCCACGTCTTGGCGTAATTCTGCTCGATACCGCACGCAACAAATTCTTTTTGGACCGTACCACTATGGGAAGTGGCAGCGCATTCCGATAGGGGTGCAGACGAGGTTACCGTCCGGGGATGGGAGGGAGGGTTGAGCGGTCGGAACAGCGACAACCTGACAGGGGCGGGGATGAGTGCTTGGATCGAGCGAAATGGCGATGTCAACTTGAGCGTCTCCAACCCCCGAAAACGAGATATGATGGAGGTGACGATCTCGTAGAGCGTCTAAGTGGAGGAGCAGACCAAGGAAAATCAACAACGACACGAGAATAGCAGAGGGACGTCGGAGACATACCTCGGGCGCATCGCTGTCCTTCCACGACACTTCTACTTCGAGGGATTTCATCGCCTCCGCCTTATCCTCCCCTGTCAACATGCTGCCCGCGACGCCAAGAAACTTCTCGACGGTCCTCTTGTCGACCTCGGGCCCGAAGATGATGTGCATATCGCGAACCCCATTGAGGGAGCGAATCACGGAACTCGGGCGCAAACCCGTATAAAGGGTATCGTGCACATCCAGCGTGAGGTGCTCTATTGGATTGTGCATTGCAAAACACAGCGTTGAGGCGATCTCTGTGGATGCACGCAATGACTTGAGACCAGGAAGTAGGGTCGTGAGGGGACCATCACCGTCCGTCTGCGATGGATCGACAACCGGGTCCCATTCGTCAATGAATGAGGGGTTGGTACTGGTGCACTCGACGAGGTGAGGGAAAGAGAGCGACTCGAGAGACGGCTGAGTAGCAAACCAACTGCGCATCGCTACGAGCTGCGACTGTGTTATCTTCTTATCAAGGATCGTCAAGTGTGACAGAGAGAATGTGAGCGATGGAGTATGAGAGAGTATGGATGCAAAAGAGGCAAGTGTGAGGGACTTGAGATTGTACATGTTCTGGAGCGCTTGACGGACATCATCTAGGGGAATAGGGGAAACGCGACCATCTGACGAAACGAGTTCCCAGGATAGCCAAGAGTGGCAATAAAAAGAGACGACCAGCGCCGCAAGCTTTTTCCTGCGGGCCAAGACGTTGTAGAGCTTCTCCAGCGATGACTCTGCGATCGTCTCGACGTCGAGCGAGTGGTACAGCGCATATCTGGCAGCGGTGCAGAACCCGCGGGACACGAGCGCAACGACAGGGAGATCATTTCGTGGAAGGGATTCAAGGACGACTCGGAAAATGGGGTCAGGGAGAGCGAAAGACGCCGTGCGGCGCGTGCGAGAAAGCTCGCGAGGCGGATACGTCACTCTCTCTGGCGAATGAAATGCGCCACCTAATAGGTTCGGCAAGCTCGCGAACCCTGACGGAGCCGCCATATCACCTTCCTCAGGGATCTCCCTCCCGAAACTCTCGCTGTCAGCGAAAGAGTCGTCGGACTCGAGAAGACTTGCCCGCCTTCCCAGACCGCTGGGCCGCCGAATTTCAAGGGAGGATTGTGGGGTGGAGTCGCTGGAAACTCTAGCGAGCGTGGGCCAGGGATGTGCGCATCTGTATTCTATCCCTAGAGGGCTTGTATTTGGCTGCGAGAACGATGCCTTCGACCGTCGACGGACAGTAAAGAGGGTTGAGACACGCCTGAAGACGCTGGCTTCAGATCGAGTCCGACCGCGTGCGGGAGTCTGAGGGAGATCCAATGGCTTCTGGGGGTAACCTCTCTCCGTGAGTTGTGGTGTAGGAGTCAGAGGATCGACTGATCGGCGAGAAAGGAAGGGCATTGCAAAGTGTGCGATGTGTGTGGGTTCTTGGTTGGTGGATGTTACATGGAAGAAGGGAATGAGCGCTGGTAAGGGTGCAGACTTACTCAATTATTTAAGACTTTGCAGCTGCCCTCATCGCCAAATCGCGTACGCGGGGTGAGGTCAGGGTATTTATTAGTCGAGAAACGGCGACTGGGAATATTCTAGTGCCTGTGGGTCAGGGATGCTGTCAGGGTCTCTCCTGGTGGCAATTGTTCTCCTCTGACCCGAAGCCTCCCGAGTCCCGACGCGCGCACTTCAAGTTGACCCTTGAGCATGCGGCGAGCCTGTAAAAAGTCCAGATCAACACCGTTGACTGTTTCAACATGACAGTGTCCACTGGAATACGAGCCAGATCCATCACCGTTGGCATGTCTACTGGTAATGGAAGCCAGAAGATGCATACGTTGAACCTTTATGTAAACCCCAAAATTTAATTCTACTAGTCAAGTGTCACGTAGAGATGCTTGCTGCTCAGCACCGCCTTTGATCCGGGAACCACCACGATCGTCTGTGTGTCGTCGATAATCATCGCGGGACCAGTCACCTCATCCCCAACCTTCAACTGCTCCAACAAAAACACGGGCGTGTCAGGTATCCGTCCGACCTTGTCAAAATAGACGCTGGTCGTGGACGCCGCCCGCGAACGCTCCACTGGATTTCTCGGGAGTCGTTCTACCTCCGAATAAACCGACTCCCCCAAAGAATCAAACGTCTTTCCGATACCGCGTACCTGCACGAAGCAAGGTGAGCAAACACCCTCGAAAGCTAATAGAAAGATTTACCTTGACGTCATCGACCGTGATCGTCTTGGTCTCTAGCAGGAATCCGAATTCCGACTTGTAGACTCTCTTGAAAGCGGCCTCAAAGTCCTCCTTTCCATCCCCGTCGCTTGCGTTTGGTAAGACCATCAGCGCAGTGTCCGTGCCTTCAAAACGCATATTTAGCATCCGCTCAACAATCACCCGATCGCCTTCAAAGCCTTGACGAGCTAGCTCTTCGCGGACATCGCTTGTAAGTTTATCCAGGCGAGCAAGGAGGGAAGCACGCGTAGAACTGGAATAGAATGTCGAGGATGGCTCTTGGAGCTCAAACGCACTGGCCGATGACACGTGGGTCAGCATGTACGAATACGTGTCTTTCACCTCACCGATCGGCTAACGCAAGGCCATAGGCAGATAAAATAGAGCTATACCGATGTATCAAGATCGTCTTGATTCCCAAAAGGCTCGCAATCTCGCAAGCATGTTGGCCGCCTGCACCGCCGAAACTTGCTAGTCTGCAGGGGGTGAGCGGACCTGTCCGTCAGCTCAAAAAGCGGTACTTACACGTGCTTTCCAGTGGAGTACCCTCGTGCCTCTGTCAAGGCGCGAATCGGACGACACATCGTCTCATTGGCAACCTTGATGAAACTGTTGCGTTCGCGTGCGTCAGACCTCTCAAGTTCGCTATACTCAAGCTCCGGCACCCACCCGTAAACGATCTCGTCTAGGTCGAATGGTCGCTCCTGTGTCTCATTAATTTTTCTGGCCAGTTCTTCAAAAGCCGTTTGGGACGCGACGACGTCCAGCGGCTCGTTCTCCGACTTTCCAAATATCTTTGGAAAGTAGTCCGGAATCAAACGTCCGAGGAGGAGGTTCGCGTCTGTCATCGCCAACGGACCTCCCTTTCTGCATCGAATGCTATTACCCAAAGAGTCCTCATTGTTAGCTCACCGACACTCACCTATAACATGCCGGACCTGGTTCTGCTGCAGCGCTCTCTGGCCCTGCCAGGAACAGTCCGTTGCGGAAGGTGAGGCATGAGCCTCCTCCAGCAGCAACGGTGTTGATATCGAGTTGCGGTGATTGAATAGTCACCCCTGCCGTCGTGGTTTCATACACGACTTCATACCGACCGTCGAAACGCGACACGTCAGTCGAGGTTCCACCCACATCAATCCTACAGAACTCGGTTACCACACGGATCGGTCCTCCAGCAGACGAAAAAAACGCACCCGATGATTGGGTACTTTCGTTTCTCGTCCCAACTCGTCAAGGCATACCCCACCACACCACCTGCAGGTCCACTCAGAATACTCTTGAGCCCAGAAAAGTTGTTAAGATCCAAGAGACCGCCATCGCTTCCCATGAATTCGACACGGGGACTCTTGGTCCGACCATCCTTGAGCTGGGCATCAAATCCTTTGAAGAAACCATCCAAATATTCGCTCAGGATTGGCGTGAGGTACGCATCCGCGGTAGACGAGATCCCTCGTGGTACCACTTTGATCATCGGAAGGAGTTGCGACGATTCCGAGACCTGGGTAAACCCAATCTCGCGTGCCAATTTTCCGATTTGCGTCTCGTGGTCGGGAAACGTATACGAATGAACGAGGACGATGGCCAGCGAGCGGTACCCCGTCTCGTACAAGCGCTCAAGGTCCCGTCGCACGATCCCTAGGTCTGCTCACATGGCAAATCATGCATGAGAGAGAGAGAGAGAGAGAGAGAAGCGATGAGCGTCGAGGATGCGCAAGGGATCGAACATGACAATGTTCGCGAAACACCCGCATACAGACCTGGTCGTTTCAAAATCCGGACGGCTTCTCCAGATACACCTCTCACGATCTCGCCCGGTCCCTCTGCATCCCCCACACCGTCCCACCCAGGACCCCTATACCCGCGCCGCACCGACCCGTCTTCATGCCACTGCACCGCGTGCTCCTCGGCCTTGGGATCCGACGTGTACCCGACGAGCGTCACCCGTTCGTCCACCTCGACGACGTCCGAGTAGAGTGGTGGCGCGCGTCGGATGTTGAGATCAAAGATCCGCGGGCGGGATTGGTTCCCGATCAAGAGGAGATCTTTGAACCCTTTGGTGATGAGCAACGCATGTCGGTGGCCTTTGCGTTCCAAGAGCGCGTTGGTAGCGACCGTCGTAGACAGTCGGATGTAATCTACGTCGTTTACAGAGTGCGTAAGCGTCCCAGTTGGCATGAAGGGTCTGAGGTGTAGAGAAGGGGAAGGGTCCAAAGGTACATGGTTCGGTCAGGACGAACGCACCAATCTTGCTCGTATCGAGCACGCTCCCGCGCTGAATCTTCTCCCCCGTCACGATCTCCAACACTCTCCGAATCCCTTCTGTCGGCGCATCGTTATAGTTGTTTGGATCTTGGGACACTGTCAACGACGCCATCGTACGTCAGTGCCTATGTGCGTCCGGTGGGGCAGGCATACACACTTACAGAGCTTCACCACGAGCTCTCTGTGCTCGCCAGGACGTTCTGGGTCAGGATAGGATCTACATCGGTGTTGGCGTCGAGCGTCAACAAGACCCGACTATTGAACTTACGCGTGGACGTCACAAAACGTACCCCCTCTGTCTGCACAAATCCTGACTGATCGATCTGGAATGACCATGGCAGAAGAAACAAGAGGTGGAGGTCGTACCACACGCCTGGGTGTATCTTACGCCTCCCGTGACGTCTCTCGTTCCCACCAACAAACTAAATTGAACCTACTATTTAGATATCCAAAAGACAACCATATGCACTGCACTAGTAATAGACGATCGTAGACGCAAGGGAAGGGATAACGGACTCGAGTTAAGAAAGGACAGGACAACATAGCTACTGGCTGGAATTATCAACGATTGGCAGGTACTCCAGGGACGGTTATTAGATGAAAAAACGTGTCGCTTTCAAGTTAGCAATTGAAACGAGATTCGTGTAGAATAAGAAAAGGCAAAAAGAAAATGAAGGCCCGAACAGAGAAGGATCATGCATGCTGAAATGATCGACTGTCCATTTCCGAGACAACCACAAAAAAAATTAAAAAAGTAAAACGGATTGAGGTATCGGTGGTGGCCACGAGCATATGGAATTTTTAGAAATACTTTACATATGAACCTGAACTCAGTCTTCTTCTTCCTCTTCCTCCAGGACGTTGTGAAGAGGGGCACCGTGGATGTATCGCCCGGGGCTGTTGCGACCAGATTCTGTGAACAACAGATTCGGATCCAGATAGTCTGCTACGGGTTCGGACTCAGCCTCGTCTCCAATTTCCGGAGGGTCGGATTCAGGTACAGATGCAGGTGATGGAATTCTAACAACGGGAGAATTAGCGGGAAGCTCTGCGTCCTTGGGTGGTATCGATGCGGATCTAACTGGGAGTTTGGATGGGGTGGTGGAGGCGAGGCTCTGCCTCTCTCGTTCGCGGTACATTTCAATGAGTGACGCAGTCTTGCTCTGCAGTGTGGGCTTGGGGATATCGGTATTGGATTGCGTGAGTTGTGGTAACGTCATAGATTCAGCTCGGGAGTGCGAACTCTCCTTTTCTTCCCTGCTCCTTTCATAGTCGACGAATTCGGGAACATCTATTTCGCGGGTGGGTGAAGAAGTCGCCGAGGGACCATATTCGCTTCCCTCCGTCTCAAACGACGGCCTCACTGGGTCCGGCGCCGGAATAACCATGTCTTCAGGCGTCCCATATACCAGATGATCTGGTACGTCATCACCATCAGAGTCGTTTGCGTTAACCTGCGGTCGTACCGGTAGAGGTCTCCCCCCTCCAGGACGTCGCTCGGGGTGCAGGTCAAAGTACCCAACTCGCTTGCTCTTGGGATACGACATCACCGACTCCACATCAGGATCTTCTTCTTCCTTTGGTTTCTCCTGGGGAATTGCGTTTGGAAGGGGCTCCACTGCCGATTGATGCACTTGTACCTCTTCGTCGTCAGAAAGCGGAGAACGTGCACGAACGCCAGCGAGAACCAATGCAATTTCTTGACTGGCCAACTCGGGATCGGAGCGCCCGCCTTTGAGGCCCTTTCCCCCGGGTCGGTGTTCCACCTCCTGCGACCCCAACCTGCGACTATGGGCAGCAACAAGAATATCCACCCAGGCGTCGTCTCTCGACATCCTCCGCTCATGCCTTTCGGCGGGTGTGAGTGCCTTCGTGCTGGCACTCTCGTTCAGTTCATCATCACTATAACTCGCTAAGCGCGTCTCAAAATCCACGGTCGAGTACTCAGCTGGCACTAGCGTTGAGCGTCGCACTACAGATGGACTGGGCACTGGAATCCGAAACCGCCGCTTGATACTTGCAGGGGTGAGGGGAGTGTCCGAGGCCACACGCTCCAATTGCCTTACCGGAGAGGCACGATCGGAGCCTGCAGTACCCGGTCGTGAGTGTACAGTATGGTCACTGTCTCCAGGCGTCACCGGGGAGATCGTGACCGTAGGAGCGGCTTTCGACAGCGAAAGTATTTTGCTACCATTGGACCTCAGCATCCCTTCAAATTCCACCTCGCGAAAGGTTGGACTTTTTGGGACGTGTCCCACAACATAAGGCCGGCCATTCAACGTCGCAGCAGGTTTCCACGGCCTCGATTTGCTGGACGGCGAGAACAGAAAGGGCAGCCGACGCTTGGTCCCGGAGTCTTTTGCAAGCTGCTGTCTGTACTCCAACGGCACGAACTCTTCAAAGAGAAAGATAGTGGTTGCGGTGCGGGGGTCACCTCCGTGGGGCGAGTTCTTGCTGAGATGGAGGGACTTGAACTCGATCTGTGTGATATGGGTCAGCGAAAGACTCCGTTTTAAACGACGACACAAAAGGTTTACCAGGGCCCAATTACATTCCCTGTCAGTCTCCTCACCACGCTCAATGTCCATCCACCCACCTCCATACACCAAGTCACAAAAGACATCCATGAACGCTTCCTCGACCATTTCTTCGGATCCCATGACGGGCTCGGTGTCCCAACCAAACGGAGGAAGGGCACGCTGAGTTTTCTTCAGTTTCTTGGTGATGTTCTCGTTTTTCGTCGGCCACGATGATATGGAATGGGCAACGGGGGTGCTAAACTGAAGTGTAGCGCTGAGACGAGCATCCGAGCGGTCGAAGCCAATGGCAGAAAAATCGTTCCAGTTCATCGTTGCACGCTTGGTTGAGTGAGTCTGTCGAAAGGCTTAGCTCATGCCATAGTAGCCGTCCTCACGAACTTACCATCCTTTCACTTTCGGTGAGGTCAAACTGGAGCTTCTTCTCATCGGTTTCCATCGCTCCGAAGCCCATGGCCTCGAATTCACCCCACTTTAGGTCAGTGAGGGTCCTAAAGCGATCTTCGCCTTCCCTGATACCCAGACCAAGTTTATCTTTTTGATCGCTCGACCTCGACGTCGCTGACGAAGTGCTCGAGGTAGCAGATGACATCCCGTTAGTGGGACATGTGTAGGGGTGGAAATTCGCGGGCATGACCATTCTCTTCTTATATCCTTCCGAGTAACGTGGCTGCAACTTTAGCGCAGAGGGTGCGATACGCTCCCATTCCTTCGAACCAGCCAAACCACGACTGCCATCTTGACCGAATCGAGGGACGGACGCCCAGCTCGCAGCCGTCTTGACCAAGTCAGGGGAGTACATCCGGACGTTACGACGGACGCTGACCACGCGCATCGTCCGTGCGCCGCGACGTGCTTGCGGTTTATCCTGTTTCTCCTTGATGTGCAGAGAGGGTAATATGGAGGGATATCCTCTGATCCAATCTTTGAGACGGGCGGGGACGCCGAGGGTGGTTGCACTCCCAAAAGCGATGTTGGTGTTGATGTCAGAACGCACACCTGGGGCCCTGGGTGCGTCCTGCCACCGGATGAACGCCAGCATGATGTGTTCCATGGCGTTCACAGCACGGAGATAATGAATGTAGGTGTGATGGAACGAAAGACAGGCTGGACCCAAGCCGAAAAGTAAGGGTCCAAACAGAGGCGAGAGTGTCGGCGGGGTGTGACCAGAGGACGCGCTGTGCGCCGTGAAGCGAATTAGGAGACTCAACAGCGTCCATAGAATCGTCCTTAAAACCGGAGGTAACGGCTGTAAGAACGTTGCAAAGTGCGTCGGAGGGTAGTTGAGCGCTGTTAAGGCACCGAGAAAAATTATTAATTAGTGGTCGGTGCCTCGTGTGCGTGAAAAGATCAAGGGAGAATGGAATGATGCGTACCAGCTTCTGAGTCACGGAACTCCACATAATGTTCCCAAGAGATGAGACCACGGACCGCATGTCCGCCAACTACTCTTACGATCCGCGCAAGACCCCAACGGAAGCACATACCCAGCTCATGTGGGCCTGCGAAGCGAGCTTCTTCACGCCAGCGATGTTCTGCCTCTCTAGAAGAAGGGTTGGTGCAAGTATCGAGAAATGCACGAATGAGGCGCTTGATCGCTGACGAGGAGATATCAAGAGCGAGAGTGGAGAAAATGAAGGGTGTTGTGAGGCAGCGGGTGCCAAGTTCGACGGCAACGACGTCGACGAGGCGCGCCACGTCGTCGAGACCGAGGATGACATGGCGCTCATAAGAAAGATAACCATAATCGTGTTCCAAGGTCTTTTCCTCGCCGGATTCGTCACGGGGTCGATCAAGATTGAGAGGGAGGAAACTGCCGTCTGGTATCTGAGCAACGAGGTCACCTATATCGTGTTCTTGTTTGGGAGAGCTCAATGTGCGCGTCCTGGACTTGCCGTCTTGGCCGCCTTTCTTCTTCTCCTTTCCTCCGTCCTTTTTCGAAGTTTGGAAAGGTGAGCCGGAGCCAGAGCCTCTGCTGTTCACACGGCCGAACTCATCGTAGACGGGCTGTGCGTTGGCTACGAGAGTGTTGCCAGAAGATTTCTTGCCAGGTGTCGAGGTTGTCCTTGAGCGCGAGAATAAGCTGGGCATGGAGAAAAAGAAAAGAGAAAGGAGAAGAGAAAGGAAACGAGGCTCTCGCGGGTGCGCCTGGTGCGACGACCTCAAACGGTTGGAAGATGCGGAGTGAGAGCGTCAATTTCTCACACTCGGAACAACAAAAGAGTACGAATCTTGTAGAAACGTGTTACAGAAAATAACAGCTAAGCAACGAGCCCATCACCGCATTCGTGCATCACATCGGTACTGCAACTCATGCTAATAACCTCGTGGTAACCACGCTCACACACCAAACTCTTTGTAGGCCGGCCGAGGTCAGATCATAACACACCAATGGATGGCAGCTTTGCCAGCCCCACTGGCTACTGAACCGTCTTAGGCCGGAACCGAGAGGTATATGCTGAAGCCCAGGAAAGCCACCAACGTCGCTGCAAGAGAATCGTCGATGCTCGTCATGCGCACCTATTCCGCCCATGGCAATGACTACTACTCCATGAAAGTTAACCCAAGAGCAGATATTTGTGCCCGCACTACAACCAGAGCTTATTTGTGAGTGTGCATGTCATTTGACTTACTTGCATCGAGATGTCACATTGAATGTCCGCCCTAACGACAGGCAAACAAGAAAATGCTGAAATAGTGGCCAAGGAAGTTCAACGACCGCCTACGGCTCAATAGTGATGCATGAACCTACTCATGCTGTCTCGTGCTGGTCTACGGTGAAGCACGTGCGATAAAATCAATCGCTTGAGCTTGGTTCAGTGACCTAGGAAACGAGCGTGAACGAAGGAGGGGGATACTGCTGCAGCACTAAGGAAGCTCCTACAACTCCGAATCAGCGTACTTGAATGGTGAGGGGGTTTAGCCTTGTTTGCCGGGTCCAGTGATCTGTCATAGATGCAAAGGCTGATGGCTACCGCCTAGCACAGTCTCACTAGCAGCGTCCTAAATCCACGCCAACTTGACAAGCCAAATACTCTAAAAATATTCCCATCGACAGACAAGTTATAAACTGTTAATAGTTCTAGAATGAGTAACAAGCGGTTCTCCTACTTCGGATACTTTAAGAAACGGTAATATACCGAAATATTATCGAAGCCACCGGCAGCAGGTCCACGACACACCACGAATGAAAGAACATCGAGCCGATGGTGTCCTCAACTGTCCAGTAGCTCTTGCGCGCTGGCTTTCCAGTACAGGGAAAAACAGATACAGTTCCGAGTCGGACAACGCTCGCACGTGCTACGCCTTTGCAAGTGACGATCCGTGTTCCTATTCAAGTTGCTACGGCAAAAGGTAAGTAAAAATTGCCAATTGTGACGATCGTCGATCATTGTTGTTGGCAAACGTGCCCAAGTACCTGATGAGTCATATTAGTCTCCCGTAGGCAGACCAAAGAGTCGAAGCAAGGTGTCCATCCACTACTTATGCTGCTGCTGTCACTAGCATATCATCTGAATGATAGCGCCATTGTGAGTCCATTTTACTCAAGTCAGCAGGTTTTACAATTATCCCGAATTTTCCTGTGTGACTCCTCTCACCTATGAATCCCACGTCAGGTGTCTAAATTAGTAGACTCCCTCCTCTTTCGCGTCACACAAACCAGAGATGGTGTTTCATCGCGTTAAACTGAGTCTCTTATCGCGAAGCGAACTGTGAAACCGGGGGAGTTTGATCAACTTGTTCTTTTCCCATCGCTTCGGGCTCACGTTGTGTGTCGCGGGGCCCATCTTGTTAAACTGGCCCCCATGGCAGCAGATCCGAGCTCCTGTGTAGTGCCTTTCCAGACCTTTCCCCGGGGCTATGTGTTTCATGTCGGCATCTGGGTCGACTAGCATCGCTTTCTCCATTTGGGTACGTGTCGCAGTGCTTTAAATTGTCTCCCACTGCGGATTCGACAACGAGGCTCGACGTAATACCTTAGCAAATTGGTTTGATCTGGAGCCGCCCTTATGACAGCCATCATCGCGTTGGCATGCGCATTGCGCAGACTCTTCCCATGAAATGTCGAGATAAGCTCATCGCAGAAAAAGAAGACCAGTCTCGCGTCGCTCTCAATCCGCAAAACGCACATTGCCAAGACCCCCTGTGCACATACATACCCATGACGCAAGGGGACGAGGTCAGACATTTCGAGATAAACCCTTGAACTGGATCCACGGTGGCAGCCACACAAACCAAACCGAAAGCTCAACACCCGTTACGACAACATTTGCCATCCTGCCGCAATCTGCGATGTCGTGAAACGCAATTATTACGAAAAGGGTCCCCTCCATCCAACTTGAAGAAATGTTCATACCGCCACATGATCCCCCCAGGCGATGGAAGCGCAGCATGACGATCCCCTTTCGCAAGCGGGGCCAACGCTATCTCGTGGCCAGCTTCGAAGTCGACAGCTGAAACCCCTGAAAACCCGTGCGACGAGAAACCAAAGCTAGGCTTGACAATGAAAGATCAAAATATCGCTCGCTCCGTTTAGCCCTGCCCAAGGTACTACGGTCCAACCCTTCACTCTGAGAACATGAGTTCCGTGACCTGCACGTGCGACTTTCCACCAGGAGTTTTATTCGTGTCCCTGTTTCTACTATTGCTGTTTTCCAAAGACTGCTTTGCCTCCTTCAAGACTTTCCTTTCCTACCCATATGTTCCTAAATACAACATCATAAACGGAGAGCATGCCATTCACGTATACAACACCGCCGCTCCAACGTCAAGAAAGATGTCAATGATGAGCTGGACGACCGAGAAAAGGGTTGGAATAACGAAGTTTGAGAGCGCGATACGGAAGAGGGATCGCATGCGATGAGCCAACGTCGCTTAAGAAATCATTCTGATCATCATGGTGATTCCTTACATCGTATAGCGATGCTACTACCACTGAGGCATTCGTTAGTTGTCCCCCGGCCGTGAGTGGTCCGAAGGAACACAATGGATACATAGCAACGCAGAGGTTCATTGGCCCACCATTTTCAAGTTGACACTTAGCTGAGCACAACGGTCGATCCATCCCAGCTCACACGTTTCATCAGAGGCTACACCCTACGACACCCCTTCATAATGAATCTGGATTCGTGCACGGGCGCAATCAAAGCTTGCCAAGGATCATCGGCGTCTTGTCAATGGCCCAGTATACCGTTTGCCGATCGTAGGATTCCCTGACCTGTTCGAGCACAAAGGCGTGAAGGTAAATCGATGGGGACCTGCATGCTAGCGTCCTGATGTTCCTTGTTCAGGAACCCCCTCGTCCGTGTGTGCGCCAGCAGTATTCATCCTGGCGAAGATTGGTGCAGAGTAGCGTTGCATCGGGACTCAGGTGACTTTTTATTCGCAAGTATTCAACACGATTGGACTGGCCACAACATCCCTTGCCACCAAAATTATGTCCGCGCTTGAACCCTCAAAGCGTGCAGCATACTCACCCAGAATCGATACTGCGACCGATGAACCGCAATCCGTGACTGTTACAGCGAACGTGTATCCCGAGTAGTTTTCACACAAGCCTTCGGGTCTTACTCGTAGATGTTAATGGATGTAAATTGGAAGTACGCCTCAGTGAAGGCTCCTGGGTTGTCTGCAATTGCAAGTCAAGATTAGCGATAGCGACAAGAGATGGTCCCTGTCGACGTACTGTTCACGTAGTCTGGAGGAGAGGGAAAACCGTGAATCTTGGTTTGTTCGGACTGAGAGGGAGAATGCCACGTACCAACGCAATCCGAGGGGCAGCCAGAAGCGCCATAAGAGTTACCAGCCCAGCCACCGCCTACATACAATTTAAGTCCTTTGAATAGGCGCGAGGATGATCAAGAGAGACACTCACAGAAAGTCAGATTGATAATGATGTTATGGGCATCAAAGTGGGTTGCCAAGTCACAGTCCGTGTTGGGGAAGTATGCAGCGGGTGTTCCCTGCAACAACCCTTTTAGAATCTGCCTGGAAGAATGGGAGGAGCTATGACTCACCCAGTTACTTGTGTCGATGGTGGTAGCACCACTGGTCACATCATGAGGCGCTGATGCGTCACCACGTTCCCAGAACCAGAAACTCATATAGTTATTTGTGCGTTCCATGGCATACCTGGAGGGATCTTCTGAGACGGCTCGTTGACTCGCAAGACCAAAGTACCTACCATCCACCACCGATGTTGTTGAAACCAGGGCCGAAGCTGTTGTTGTCTTCAGTAAACTTCACCCCGCACCCCGTATCGTCATCGACTGATAACGGTAAGCTATGGTTTAAAGAGGTATTCGAGTACCACACACCTGTAGCGTCGCAGTTCGTAGAAAAAGTCGTCCTATACAAACATTAAGAAGGCATGATCAAAACGAGTGCGTTCCCCCCTTACCCGAGCTGCGTGACACCGGAAGCGGGAATCGAACAATCTAGGAATGAATGAACATCGACACGATTTCAGTGGAGTACAGCAAAGCTACTGACCAGGACTCGTATGGAGCGTCAATTGGTTCGGTCCTTGGTCATTGATACCCTCGACAATATCGACTTCGCCCTGCACAACTGTTTAGTGTCCGAAACTATACATAATGTAGAGCAAGCGTACGCCATCGGGCCAGTTGGCCTCGTTAGTTTCCCAAACAGCCTAGATTTGAATGTCAGCTCCACTTGCTTCATAAGAGCACCAGCGACACGGAAGCAAAACTCACAGGCCACGTGCTTTGAACATCAAAAAAAAATGTAAAATAAGAATCCAAACGCTATATTGGAATGAAACATACCCGCATCCTTGCGGCATGTGTGGCATGTCAAACCTGAAAGGAAATACAAGTCATCCAAACGCGCCAAATCTGGAACAGGGGGTCATGCGTACACTGCAACGTGGGTGGTGTATTGATTATTAGAACGGATCCGAACCGAATTCCGTCCCGGACCGCTGGGCGAGAGGACGGTAGTGTCGTCTGCACGCATGATGAAAGTGTTGCTTGTAGCATACGTGAGATTCAAGCTCTGAGCGGTCGCCTCGTCAACGTAGTTCCTGGATAGAGAGAGCATAAGAAATCCGTCATCAATGAGCATGACATCCGACTTACACGCGACCCCCGTTGGGATCGGCGATAGCTTCGAAGTTGAAGGCGCTGTAAAAGCCCTCGCCAACGATGCTATCGCTGAGGGAATATGTCGCGCCCGCCAATGCGGATCCAGCGAGGGACGCGAGAACAAGTCCACCGTTTGTAGTTGAGAACTTCATAATGGTTACAGCTGTACCAGGAAGGGGTGCAATGCTGATTGTAATGTATGCCCATCCATTGTATTTATATGCGCGCTTCAATCGAGGGGCTGTCACTTTAAGTGGGCTGACACCGATATTAATATACCAATAACTTGAATGAGAAGGTGCCATGGCAATTCCGGCTGAGATGTACCATGCGGTCGGTAGAACTTGAACTTTGATGGCTTACGGACGTTTACGTCGCTCTTCCGAAAGCGAAACTTCTCCAAACTTGTATTTTCTGCAGCAAAGTGAGGAGCAAAGCACGCGCTCGCTACCACGCGAGCACAGTCACAAGAACCTAGAGTCTTTCCTGGAGCTTTCCCGAAAATGAACACTTGCTGATTGACCATGACTGCACGATGTAGCACAGCCGACTTTAGCGACTCACGTTAGAGCTACCGAACTAGTGGGTCTTATGAGGGCGACGAATAGTGAATATTGCCTTTTGTGGAAAGGAGTTGTCGCGGGAAGATGGCATCAGATTTAATGGGTTTCTTTGTAAAAAGGGAGACGAGTCCACCGGCAGACGCCGCTGACTGGCATGAGTATGCGTGCATCCCTCTATTGGCTTCGTTCGCCAAGTTAGCGCCCGCTATCGAGGACGATCATGGCCGTTGTCAGAGTCGAGGAAGTGCTGTTCCAATTCTTTTATCCTGAGAGGTTCCTCGGTGGTATCTTGGACACGTCAGGAAATCGAACACATTTACTATACATGCTTAGGTCCTCCAGGACTCATCAAAAAAAAACCTTACTTCACGCGCCTAGGCAGTGCCTCCATTTTGCCTAACCACTTTTGATAGCAAGAAAACTCTAAAGGTTTCTTCCCGAAGAATGCCTAGGCTCTGGGGTTCCAGTGTACACAGTGACTTCGAAGGAGATAGTGTGTGTCGAGGAGAACTCGCCGCAACCCTTCCCTCGCGGATCACGGGCCGTAACACGAGGCGACAGCACCCGGCATACATATCAGGATTCACAGTGATCGGGATGATCTACACTCGACGAACTTTGCCTTTTACATGATCAGGAACATTGATCGAGCCTCGAAAGCCCGAAGACGGGCTCACCAGTGCGGCATGCGTTGCGTATTGTTCTGAATCATAGTACGGCTACAGGCACGTACACGTTGTTACGTTCAGTTTCCCCTGCAATCGAAGAAATTTGAGTAAATAACTTGGGTGAGAAAAAACGGCACCGACTTGAGACATAGTTCGTCGATCATGGCTGCCAGTGTCGAGCGGCAACGGAGGCTAGGGTCACCACGCGCGTGAAGCATTGACGGGGGTGGAAAAAAAGGAGTGTTTTAAAAGAGAAACCGAGAATGCGAAACAAAAAAAAATTACACGGATCTGGCGTCCGTTCTTAGGGTGAGGGTCACGGTGGGGAGGGTCTCCAGGCGGATGAGGGTGGTGGTGGTTTGACTCGGGCTACCTGTTGTCTCGGGGCGATGTTAGATCTCCACGGGTCTTGAAGTTGAAGTCGTGTGGCTTGTATAAATGCTGCTTTGTGGTGTAGTTGTCTGCGCAGGCGGCCGCGGGCGTTTTTGTAGTGCCCGGGGGCATTCTAGGAGGATGTGTAGTACGGTTTCGAGTCGGTGTCGCGGCAATGAGGGCACCTTCGCGATTCGGTGGAGGTGCTTGTAGAGAGGTGCCAGTGCGTGGCCCGTTCTCGGCTGGAGGGGGTCGTCAACGAGATCGGGGCAATTTTCCTAGCAAGACCTTTAGGTAGTGATTCATCTGCCAGAGGCCACTTGGCTGCAATCTGCATTCATTCTCCAGAATCTACACAACTCTTCTCTTCAACAGCCCGTACAATCCTCAATATCGTCGTCATACACTTAGCACCTCTGGTATTCCCTCCTAAAATAAGTGGAGTTTTTGTTTTCCAGCTGCTGGTTTTAGCCTCCCAGCTAAACGGCGGAATTAGTGCGACTTGCGTCTTCCAGTTCCGAAGGATAAACCACTTGCCCGCCGGCCGGGAGACGGACTGGCTTGCCCCAGCACTTGGCTGGCGAGGGCCCACGGGGGTCGTGATTAGAGTATTGTTTATCAGATCTTCTCTGCTGCGTCTGATTTGATATTACGTGTAGGGAGACAATGAAACAGACATCCATGGGTGAACATGCCATTGGATTTGAAAAGATCAATTGGTTCAATTGGTTCGGCTCTTAGCATCGGGTTGGGTCAGTGATTATCTCACAGTTATCGACCCGACCGAAACTTAGCTTCTCCGTTGCTTCACTTAGCAACCCCCTTGATATGTGGAGGGACATACTTTAGGGCGGTGGGTTGTTCCACTTCGGATTGGGTCGTCTCGCGAGCCTTTTCTTGCCTCTAGGGCTGCCAGTGCAACACCACGGGATTCTGGATCAACTGGGTATTAAACCAGGACCGCACCATTTAAGGACTCCTAGGTTGGAAACTGGACATGTGCTTATGGGGCGGGCTATTCCCCTACTTCTGCTTCGCACAGGGGTCGCCTTAGCTTCGCCTTAGCTTCGCCTTAGCTTCGCCTTAGCTTCGCCTTAGCTTCGCCTTAGCTTCGCCTTAGCTTCGCCTTAGCTTCGCCTTAGCTTCGCCTTAGCTTCG
>JBBPNP010000204.1:0-45518 GCA_038090955.1 Xerocomellus intermedius
TCTTATCATACTATACAGTTATGATATTAGAGTTCAGTATCAATACGTACAAACAGTACTAGATACTATATAAGATGGGCCTTACAGCCTATCTCTCTATCGAACTATCTTGTTCTTTCCTATCACTAGTTCACTCCTAAAGTTCCTCAACTTACTCTTGAACCACTCAACACCTTTATTACCATCCAAGAACCTGTCTACGTGAGTCTCCCACTAGACACTCTATCCCTTCGTGTTCCTGTGCTTTCGGGGTTATATTCTCGAAAGTCCTTTGTGCGTGAGTACTTCGAGAACAGTTCTCATTGGACGTCCATGGAGTGGGCAATCCTTCCATATGACAAGTCTGGCGCATTCTCCGCCCCTGGTGATTCCGGCGCCATCATCTTTGATGGCCAGGGAAGTATTGGCGGCATCCTCTGTTGGAATTACCATTCCGTATATAGTATCATTGCTTACTAAGCATACCTACATCGCACATTAGCTTTTACCTTAGCTTACTTAGTGACTACTGAGTATTCTACAGGTACAGTATCTTTACTACTAATATAAGTGACTACTGAGTATTCTACAGGTTATGAGCCCTGGTGCTCCTCAGTAAACCAACAGCTCACTCACTGAGGCTCGGGAAAATGCCTCACCCGAACGGGAAGAAAACTCTCGTACCGAACCTTGCACTCGATGGACGGAATTCGTCGGACTATAGCAAGAAGCTTGTTCAAGCAGCGGCAGTACAGAATATACAGGGACTACTAGATGGGACCAACACGAAGCCTAACGAGCCATGGAATCCATGGCGCACAGCCGCATGGATGCGCGATGACACGGAAGCGCAGTACCTGATTGTCATGACAACCCCACCTTCCATTCACGACCACTTCACCCTATCAATGACCGCTCATGAAATGTTGACACAGCTCAAGAATATATTTGAGAAGTCTACAGAAGTCACGTGCACAGCCGCACGACGCGAGGAAGCGCACAACAACAGTTGTCGGAAGTGTGGCGAGCCAGGTCACAAGGCGCGGGAGTGCGAGAAGGTCGGGAACAAGTCGGACAAGCCCCGAGTCGAGAAGGCAGGCCACAGGAGGCGTCGCGAACAAAAACGCGACACGGAAAAACCCCAGCGAGTCAAGTCAAGAGGTTGGAGGGGTCAAAACGACGATGGCGAGGGCACTGAGGCCCGTCGCACACTGGTCATGCCCCAGGAACCCGAAACGACAAGTCAGCAGGTCGATGACACGACCGCTGACACCGCAAACCCGCACGCGACGAGCGCTGGGCCAACAGAGCCAGCGGACAGGTCGCCGGAACCCACAGTCGAGTCCCAACCACCACGAGGCCAGTCGGGAGCCACGTCGCAGGTGAGGACGCCGCCGAGCGAAGACGCGTCGGATGGAGAGACCCAGGGAGCGACGGGCGACGAGGTCAAGGGTGGGGAGACGAACGATGACGACGAACGTCGAGCGCATGAGCGCGCCGACAACAAGGGCAGTCGGGTGGAGATGTCCGAAGACAAGACCACCACGACGATACCGCACGCACCCAGAGCACGCCGCTCATGGGGGAGTGCACTGGACAGGCGAGCGGCGGCAGCAGTGAGCTGACCGCACGCGAGACGGATTGCCCAACGAAGACCGGTGCGAGCGCACAGAGCGCGTCGCGCGACCACCTGGAGGAAGACGCCGGGACGACGAACCCAGCAGGACCGTCAGAAGACCCTGAGGACATGACGGGCGACGACGAATGTCACCTAGACGAGCCTCCAGAGCCGCCCGACCAGCCTGAGGGCACGAGGGGGCCGAGTGACGAGGAGAGGGTCGAGTTGAGGGTGTCGAGAGCGTCCAGAGAGCGCGCAGCTGGAACGGGCGACGACGGCGTCGAGACGAGCCCGTCGAAGGCGTCGAGAGGCGTCAAGGAGTGTTCGTGCGAAGGCGAAGACGAAGAATGTCGACCCACGAGGTATGCTGAACCACCCAACGAGCCTAGAGCCGAACCCAGGGACCACGCAGACGTCCAGGTCGAGCCAGGGGGCGAGACCGGCGAAGTCGGACGAGATGGACGCGTCGCGCACGAAAGCGCGGACACAGAGCTCGATGGGAAGGTCGTGGGGACACAACGAGACGTGCAGGTCGAGGCAGAGAGCCTGAGGATGCGAGGGAACGCGTCAATTGCGGGGCAGAGATGGTGCGCGAGGGTGCTGGTACGATCGACGACGGGAGCTGAAGAAAACGATCAGCGCACCTCAACGGACGATGAACACGTACCAGGAATGTCTCCAGAGCCCCCACCACCAGTCCCTATGCCCGACGAACCCGCAAGACCAGAGAACGAACCCCCGAGCGTCGAGCTCGAGGGGGAGAGAAGTGCAGTAGCGAGCTGCGACGACGGACTTGCCAGCGGCGATCCGGACGCGACGGGAGCGTCAGGGAGCGTCGAGGACACCAGAAACCGACCTAAGGAAGCGCAGAACGCGAGCGCGAACGCTCGGAGTCAAGGAGCAGAGAGAACTCACCAGGGAGAGCTCTAGACGAGCCAGACTACGAGGCGGACGTACCAGGAGACCCCGAGAGCGACCCATAACGTCTAGAAGGCGAGAGGTACGGCGGCGGCGGCGGCACGAACGCGCCAAGTCGAGTTACTGGGCCAGGAGGGTGTGAAGCCGAGCTGGAGGCGTCGGGAGGTGCTGAGGTCGATCGGGACCGCGCAAACGTTGCGGACAGCGCCGGATACCATATGGAGCACGCCGGGAAGGTTGAGAACGAGCGCGGCGTCGAAACGAACCCGCCATGTCGAGATACAGGGCCAGGAGGCCAAATGGGTGAGCGAGGGGAGTCGAGAGACATCGAGGGCGATCGGAAGCGCCAGAGCGATGGAGATGGCGACCAGACAGATGGGATACGAGGCTGGAAAGACGGCACAACGAGCGGCGCACGCCGCGACTCAAAACGAGTCGAAACAACACCGCTAGCTGAAGTCAAGACGGATCAGCATGGACGGCGCAAGCGCACGACGAGGGACGCACCTGAGCCATCCCAACCACCCTCCATCGATCCCAGACGACCCAAGCGACCACCGAACCCACCGCGTCGTCGTGGACGCATCAAAACGCGACCTAGAGATATCAGCACCAGCAGAAGGACCTACCAGGTCATACGGCCGCGTCAAGGCCTAATCGGGAAAGTCCAAGCGATCGGATACGTCGTAAATGGGCTGGAGATGATGGGAGAGCGATATCGAGGCGCGGAACGCGAAGACGAGACCGCAGGAGCCGATCGAGGACGAGCACGACCGCTGCGCGAGCCGCGACTTACCATATTAGGCAACCACGCGAGTGCAGCACGACGCGACCACGGAATTCATTCGACGGACCACAATTTAATTCATTCAAGAGTACTATTGGTATATTTCCATTGGATTCTATCTTTTCTGCTTTAGAGCAACCACTTAGAGCTGATAGTTCAGCCCCTTCGTGTTTGAGGGGGAGTGTTGGAATTACCATTCCGTATATAATATCATTGCTTACTAAGCATACCTACAAGAATTACTTAACAGAATTGTCAAAGTGCCTTAAAGTCTCGTAAAGTGATTGTAACATTTGCTGATGGACACGACGACGACGGCAACGTGATAGACACGGCACGGTTCCGGAAGGTTGCTCGAGGGTGTCGAATGACTCGGTAGTAGAACGCAAGAACGTCCTGTGGTACCAACTGAGTACGCAGCTGTTCAATGCATGCATCGAGTTCAATGACCGCCATGGGAGGTGGCGTATACGGTCCTTCGCTATATACACGAAGGTGGGAAGAGCGGAATTGTACGGCAATGCCTGTCCAGTCCACGAGATCACAGTTACGTCTCCCGTGCGATCGACGATGTTCTCTAAAAGTTGGCCAAGGGCTGTTTTCCTCAACCCGTATTGAGGGACGATGTCGCTCGAAAATATTCCCAACAAGGAGTA
The DNA here is from genome assembly GCA_038090955.1 of Xerocomellus intermedius. Classification (NCBI taxonomy): domain Eukaryota; kingdom Fungi; phylum Basidiomycota; class Agaricomycetes; order Boletales; family Boletaceae; genus Xerocomellus; species Xerocomellus intermedius. Next base: position 3,959 of record JBBPNP010000204.1, read on the forward strand.
TGTAATGTCCTCCTCTACTGTGGCGTTGCGCGTCGATGCCAAGCGAAGCTTCTCCCGCACTCCCAGGCCCGAGTCCTTTAGCTGGAAGCTCCTGATGGTCTCTGGAGCGACACCCATAGCCTTCGCTAGTTCTCGCTTGATCTCAGGAGATTCTTTGTGGTTGGGGTGCTTGTCATTCAGGTATAGTTTCCAGTCGCGATTATAGAATCGGATGACCTTCGACGCAAGAAGTTCCTGTAAAGTCCAAGCACGAGTCATCCATCGGCTGTTTGTGAGGGTGAGGTCACCGGGTTCTGAAGAGGGAGGGACATCTGCGAGATAGACGAGGATTTCCTCTGCTTTTTCGTACCAGCTGTATGTACATGGAAACGAGGGATTGGTTCAAGATAGCGTTCGTGTCCTTGTCGATGCAGCAGGTGCCTGACCAAGCCCATCGATAACCATCAATCGCGAGCCGTCCTACAGAGTTGGCGGAGCTTCTCGTTCAGTGGCAATCCGTCCAGTTCCCAGACCGAATGAACCAGGTCGACGTCCTTGAACGTTGGTTCTCTTCCCTCCCATGTGTGGGAAATCATGATCCATTTGAAGTATTTTGCGACAGATTGACGGATCCGCGCAGGATCTATATTCGTCATCGCGGTCTCGGAGACAATCTTCTTGAACGGTATCCCCGACTTGAACATCTGAATCCGCTCTTGCTCGTCACACAATCGACAAGCCTCAACATCAATGAGGACACGTGGACAGAGCCCGGAGATCCCAGGAATGGCGGCATTGATAGCGGCAATCGTCTCGCTCGGAGCGGTATAGTTTGCTCGTAGTCCTATACAACATTGTAGCGCATGCGACTAGGATAGTATAAGAAATACGTACGGCGTACTTCTTCCTCCGGGGAATTCTCGATGATTGAAAGCATGCGGGAGTGTGCATTGATCGCTTCACCATAATTTTCCAAACCGTGGAGCGCTGCATACTTCTTCTCGTATCCCCGATGCGAGGGCGGGTCCCGCTCGATCACCTACGTATAGGGATGACGAATCAGTGGGCTACAGTCAAATACGACACCGTTGGACACACCTCATTCGCATCCATCTGGGCATCTTTCCACAACTCTTTCGAAGCTCGTGCCTTGCTCCGTTTCACAAGGATGTCTATCGGGTTTGAAGGATCGAAACATAAGGCAGAGGTGTACCATCCAATCGCATTGTCGTGCTCCCCAGAGCTAAGCGCCATATCACCAAGCGATTCGAGCTTGTCGATACATTTTCTTTTGAGATCTAAAAGTACATGTTACCCAAGTCCATCCGGTTCAAATGTCGGTACCCAACCATAACCCAGTTTCTCGCGTGTATCTCCTCGCCAAAGGTATTGAATATCTTGAAAAGTGCCTCCTTGGCATCCTCCACGCGACCCAACGCATAGAAATTCGCAATGACGTCGTTGCACCGTGATAGGAAGCTCGTCGAAGGTCCAAATCCAACTATCTTATCCCAAGAGTCAGCACATACCACAAGAGTGTCACAAGAAGTAACTTACGAGTGAGATTGTCTCTAGATCAGAGCCAACACAGGATGGTGCGAGGCCCTGTCCTTCTTTGAGTGACTGTACAGCGCGTACATGGTCACCTTGCAAGTGGTACATATTCGCAAGGACCTAGAGGGTATGATCAACTGCATGTCCGCAATCTGATTACATGAAATACCATACTTTGTCTCATTATTCCTCGAGACGACAATCAGATCACGAACGCACGAGATCGCGGTGTCACAATTCCGGGCCACAAATAAGACTCAAACGGCCTAGGTGAGACGCTTAGTTATATCATTACGGACCACAAACCTTGGTGAGCAACAGCAAATTGCTTTCGTCCGGATTACAGTTTGCAAACGCGAGGTTGCATACCTGCACCGCTTTCTCGGGTGCACCCATTCCAATTTGTGCGAGAGCCTTGGCAATATAACCTATGGCTGACGGCCGAGCGTCGATAGAAGACTTGACGTGTGGATGAGTGGACATAAGTATCGTCACACTTGGAAGGTCGCGAACCTAAGGACGTTTTAGTACAGTATCTTAATCCATTAGTCTATTGCTACCACGATACTACGAGTAAGTACCGTACTTTCCTGCATCCAAGATGGTCCTGAAATTCCTGGACCCGAAAGTGGACCAGTCTCAGAACGAAAAATGTGATCCATCAACCTCGAGGATTCGATTAACTTCCACCACCACCACCGCAACCACCACCACCACCTCCTCCGCAACCACCACCACCTCCACCACCGCAACCACCACCCCCACCGCAACCGCCGCCGGCACCCCCACATGCAGACCCGCCACAGCTGCCTCCGACACCCTTGATATGACAGTGAATGAGCAACCCAGAAACGATGACATGAACAAACCACGTACAGAAGCACACTGCACACCCGCGAAGGCGGCACCACCGTCCACGATACCCCCAACACCCGCAACGCATCCACCGATCGGCGCATAATACAGCGGAACGGGATACAGGAACGGCATGGGATGATCGCGTGCGCCCGTCCGCCGCCCATCGAAATTGCCTGTACCCCCGGAGGCTTCACGCGCTTCTCGGAGTCGTCGTCGTTCAGATTTTTGCTGTCGACGTTCGCGTGCGTGCATGGACGATCCGTGGTGGTGCATAGGGAAGACCGCGTTGTGGTCGCTTGGGTGGGTACCGGGTGTTGCTGTGTCTGGTGGCTGGAGCGCCGTATTCGTGGTTTCGTTTCCCTCAAAGGCACGTCGTAGGCGTTGGCTGAAAGTCGTGCCTGGATGTGGACACCCACAGTAGGTGTATGGGACTTTGTATCGATCCTACAGCGATGGATGGCACGTCAGTGTATTTATGGATACTGCCGAGGTTGTGCAACGTACGATCCAAGCGCGGCAGGTGACGTCAAACGCTGTAGCGAGGTGATCTTCCTCGACTTTGTCATCGCTGAGAGCAGAAACTATTTTGAGGAACACGCAGTGTTCAGGGATGTGCTTGTACTCACTGATCGACATACCGACCCACCAGGCTTTTGCAATCACTTTGATACCGATCGGCCATGAGTTGGTGTGTGTGCCATGCAAGGTCAATGTCAAGCGTCGGGACGAAGAAGGACCCGGGTGAACCAGCGATAAGATTCAGAAAGCTGGACACATGATGAGTATGGCAATAAGAAGGCGCTTGTGAAAACGTCGTACGCATGGTATCTTGTAACGCAATGATCTAGAATGATCGTACCGCCGGCGTCATTGTCTGAGAGGAAACCGGGGTGTGTCCAGCCAAGCTCAGCCATCTTACGTACGAACGAGCCCTGACGCAGGACCTAGTCTTTGTTGAGGCTACAGAAATGGAAAGGGCATGATTACGGACTGCACCGACAAGTTCGATGGAGAATGGTCTGTCGTCTGAGTATGCGTGAAGGATTCTGTTTGCTCTACCAAATAGTTATGACAGTGCTAGCAGGATGCACGCAGCGACATACATGCTAGTGAGAAGGAAATCCTTCAACTTCCTGGAGAACTTGGAAGGATCATAGTCTAACGCTTTCATGACTTCGCTTGCTAAGCCTGGGCGACTAGAAGTCGAAGACCGACTAGAATAAGCTTTTATCTTAGACCTCACTCGGTTCTTGATCAGTGATGCACGACGGGTGTCCATCTTCTCGTCTCGTGAATGAAGTGTCCCACTGGGAATCGTAAAACGCAGGTCCATATGTATCAATCACACCAGTGATGACATCGATTCAATAGAACGACCTACGCGAGGAATGCCACTGGCCCATCGTGTTCTTCCACCACAATGTCTTTCGCGAACTTGTAGAGACCGAGAAGCTCCTTTGTGATTATCCCGCGACATAAAGAACATTTAGCTGAAAATCTACTCTGTGCATACCCCTTGCCGTCAGGCGCGAGAATCGCTGATACGGTTACTCAGCGATTCGTCACATGAGGAAGTGAAACAGCGACACCTACGAACTTCTGTCCAAGACTCACAACCCGGGCACTGAAGTGTAATATTCGTTAATACCCTCGCAGCATCGAATGGGTCGTATGCTGTCATCGTTCGGTCCCGCCAGAACTGCACGCGATCTGGGTGTGGCGAACTCGTAAGTAGAAGCTCGGGGTGTTCCTGCGGAAAACTCGATCAAAAATGACCATCAAGAATAACAGCGACTACTTGCGAGATGAACGGTCAGATATTCTGTATATTGTGGCAAAGACGAGAGAGTTGGCACACGCATAGTGTCTTCGGCATACCAACTAACCAAGAGAATCAGAAGCCACACCCGACACGCGCTTTCGTATACATACATCGGATTGAGAAGATATGCATGCCAAACCATCACGACATCGATTGGAGGCAGCGTTTTCTCGATAGGTCCGGTCCACACATCACGAATGCTAATACACCATCGCTGAAACCTGTTGGTAGCATTTATTCTCTTTTCTGTGGAGTCGAGGGACAAGGCCCTACTTACCTTTCGACCGCAAGGCTCAAAAACCATCCCCAACGCGTTTCCACATCCATGATACATACATCTGGCGGAAAACGTGATAGATCTCCAGATTCCACATCACGTCGGAGCATATCAAAAGCATGTAAGAGCGCGAGGTGCCCCTTAAGGTGTCGAGCGTATAGAAGCGGATACGTTTGACGGCGGCCAACTGTATAGGTCGTTGGAGGGGACACATGACCTTGTAGTGCACTATGAGGTAACGGGTCTGGAATCCTCGACATGATGTGTATAGCTGATAATGGCTGTCGCGAACGAAGAGGGGCCAGGTTAATATTACAGATCTAACACCGCTCGATACCCAAACCAGGAAAATGATGCTGTTCGCATGCAGTACATGAGGGGGCACAGTTTTCCCCAAGACTCCACTGCCTCGCACGCCTGATGGATGGTTCGTAACGCGTAATGTGCTGTAAAGGTGCCTGTGGACTAGTAACACAACCATAAACGGATGCGCCATTGCATTACGTTAGTAGTGGGTTGTTACGTCCCCGGGGCCCCCTATTTGGCATCGCGTGATTTCAGGCTCAATGATGGCAGCTGTTGGTCGTGAGTATATGTACTTGAGTCGCCAGCCCTGGCCAGAAGTGTGTCAACCTTACAGTCCATTTCAGAACGTTGTAGCGGTCCGACGTAGAGGTGGACAAATTTTGAATATGCATTTCCGACCGTTTCTCCGACGGAAAGTATCCCAATTTAGTATGTGGTGTGATTCAACAGGCGTTTTGCGGTGACCAAGTTGGAGTGATAATAGTCGTGTGAAAAAGTGTTTAGCAGAATACATCAGAAATAACATCGCTGTAACTTGTAAAGATGAAAAAGGGGAGAAATTGGGACAAGTAAGAGTACAGTGTTGAACGTTGAACACACAAAGAATTTGTACGATGTTAACTAGAAGCGATGTCTATGAGAGTGGAGGAAATTGTTCATGCTGTAAAGGCGTATGGGCTATGCCGCTATGACAGTCTAGAGCAAGGCGGGCTGCCCAATTGCCAGAAAAAGGAATCGATACGAAGTTTCGCCGTGCGCCTGCGAGTTCGCGAGACAGCAGATGAGGCTGACTGGTTGATAGGGGCCTCTCCCCTCCCGTTGACTTTTCTTGTAAGCTGGAGTGTGCGCGTCGCTGCTGGTTATAGCTCACCACAGTAACACAGGAAACGAAATCGATACGAAGTTCGGCTGTGCGCCTGCGAGTTCGCGAGACAGAAGACAATGATTGATAGGGGCGTCCCCCTCCGTCGGCTTTTCTTTTTGTGGCAGGCGTCATCAGACACAGCCGCAAATTCGGATTTGACCAGGAACAGCTCCTGTGACAGGGCGAATTTGTCTCTAATTTTTCAGGCGCTACAACGTTCTGGAATGGACTGTAGTGACCAACCCGTCTACGAGGCAGGCGGTGGGGTTTGCTTCGGTGGGATCCTTAGACTCGACGTCACTACATAACAGCAGCACAAAAGAAAGCAACCTATTAGTATTACAAACCTAACAAACCCTCTGAAAGTGAGCAACTACAACCACCACCAAAAAAAATCTACTACATATGTATGACACCTATAGCCGGAAAACGGATAAGAAACAACAACAGTAAGGGAATACGACAACTCGGATATCCACGATCGTCGCAGTGGTGGTAAAAAAAAAAGAACGAAACGCGAGCACGCCATGACAATGTGCCAAGGCGAACCAGACGGGTAGGTATGTGCTACACATTATTAATGATACGGGTCGTGCAAAAAAAGTTCCAGACAGAAAAAAGGACAGGAGAGATGATGACCAGTGTATAGACATGAATGTGCGGTGTCATGTAGAGTAGCCCATCGTTGTCGGAGGATCATTGGCAGGTGGCGCGGTGTCACAAAACACGATGAATTGAAATCGCGGGTGGTCATGTGGGGGAACGAGGCAAGGCCAACGCAGTGTTGATCTTCTCTACCCACTGTGACGCAACAACACTCGATTCAGCAGCATATGTCTGCGATTTCGTCGACTATATGCGCCGAGTTAGCACACGGGAAGGGAGCCGGCGCTGCGCGAAGGAGAGACGCACCGTCAAGACGACAAACTCTCTCTCGCTCTTCCTCTCTGCACTTTCGACGATCGACTTGGCCTCTTTCTCTTTCTCCTTGTCTTTTTCCTTGAGTTTCTCTGTACCCGAGCTCACGCCAATTCCTTTCCTCAAATTCAGCTCTGACTTTAAGCCAACACCTCCCTCTGCTCTCTGCTTGACACACAATAGCCGATGTGTCGTGAGTAACAACTGCCTCGTCTTTGGTCGGATAGGCGACACGCTAATCGGAAGCCTCAGCTTGCTCCCTCGCCGTTTTGGAGAGCGAGCCTCGACACGTGTGCTAAAAAGAATAACTTCTCCGGGAAGAAGTAACAACGAGCTAATGCCACAATACGGCATCAATTCAATTCGTTGCATAAAGGAATGCGAAAAGGCAATCGGACTTACAAGTCCACATCATGCAGTCGTCCGTTGCCCTGTACTGGCGTCAATGCTCTATTACGTCCCCTTTCGAGTTCTTGAGCAGCAATCACGGCAACGACGCTTGACTTGTCAACCAAGCTGCCACACGAGGAGCTGGTACCCGATCCCGGCGGGTTGCCATTGTGTGGAGTTAGAGGAATGGGTATTGGGATCGGTGTCGAGGACAACGTTGCGGTTTGGGGTATGGTGGTATACGAAGGTGACTCCTTGTCCGCCTCCTTGTCTACCTTGGCGACGTCGTCAGTTCCGTTCGCATTCGCGTTCTCCGCACTAGGGCTCGATTCGATGTGAGCAACGCCGTTTGCGGTCGTGAGGGTATAATCCGCGAATTCCCCCAAGGGCCCAACTTCCTCCACGATGCGGGACGCGCGTTTGAACGTGCCCGTGTGAAACTTGAGCTTGTATCTCTCAAACTCTGCGCCTTGGGCGTCCTCTGTCCACCCTATCCCATCGTCGTCGACAGGTGTATGACCCTCGGGCGCCGCGGCGACTCGGCTGTCGTTCACCAGGGTGCCTTCTGTCTCACGTTCGTCGACGTCGACCTCCGCGCCAACAAGCGCGTCCCATTTCGCACCGACATCGTTCCATCGCGCGTCCTCCCCATCTACATCTAACAGACCTGTTAGGTTGGTGGGGTCTTTCCTCACGATGCCGTGCTCGAGTGGAGGTGGTGGATCTGTCCAGAGCGTGTTCCAATCGACTGAAGCGAGGAAAGGATGGGCACGAAGAGGCGACGGCGATGAGGGTGTGCGGGATGCGCCGAGCCTCTCTTCGGGGTCGCGAACCTATATTTAGTGAAGAGGGGGGGGTTAACTCGGCGACAAAGAAAGGACGAGATAATAACGGACCAGAAGTTTGCTTACAAAATCCTTGGCGTCTTCGTCGAAGCCTTCGGGAAAAGAATAATTGAGAGACTTGATCTTCTGCCACGTGAGATACTCGGAAAGTCCCTGGAACGCGAATTTGCCCGCGATCATCTGGAAGACGATGCAGCCGAGCGACCATAGGTCGGAGCTGTGGAAAGATGTCAGGCTCCGAAATGGGTGGAGAACCACGCGTCGCTCACCTCTTGGATGTCTCGTTACGTTCCAAGAGCTCCGGAGAGACGTACTGCGCAGTCCCGACGAACGAATTAGCACGTTGTTCTGCGATTCCATGGGTGCGAGTGAGCGGGCAGAGGCGGACCAACGAGGGGACAACTCACGGCCGTTTTCGAGGATCTTCCCTGTTCCAAAATCGGTAACCTTTATCCGGAATTCGCTGTCGAGAAGAAGATTCTCCGGTTTAAGGTCTCTGTGATTGGAGAGCGTCTTGAAATGAATGCTTATGTCATGGTCCTCGATGGGAGGGACGTACCTATGGATAACATCCTTGTCGTGCATATACTCGATAGCATCGACGATCTGCGCTGTGTAATACCTTGCGCATGCCAACGACAACGATCCCAGCCGCGATATCCGCGATTGCATCTCGCCATTTGGTGCAAGATCCAGCACAAAAACTACATCGCCTCGTCAGTCACGCCTCGTCCCGGCAATGGACGACGTACATAAACTCCAGTCGTCCTGAAACGTCCAGTGTAGGTGAATGATACCCGGGTGTCCAGCCCCGAGCTTCACGAGCGTGTTCTTCTCTGAAAGAGCGACAAGCATCTTCTCCTTGCGAATCAGGTGATTCTTGTCTAGAATCTTGATCGCATACTCTTGTCCGCTGCGGGCATACCGCGCGCGCATGACCTGATGCGACGTGATGTATTACATATTACCTATCAGCATGGCCACAGCAATCGCGTACGCACAGTGGAATACGATCCCTCGCCCAGGGTCTCTCCAAACACGAAATCCTGGGCCGACAAACGCGTGTTTGCAGACGGATTTTGCGACCTTGACGGTTTGCGCGATTTGGAGCGCGGATGACCTTGCCTGGGGACCACGACTGACTCGGGAACGAGATCCCGATTCTCTGCCCCGTCCGATACGCCCAACTCCCTCGTCAGGTACGCAGGAGGGGGTCGAACGGACTGCGAGGTCGGGGAATGGGGGCTGCGCGAGCGAGGCGACGAAAAGGTGCGGGTTGGGCGTGGGCGTGGTGTCCTGAGGACGGTTGTCGTGCTCGTCTCGGAGTCAGAGGAAGATGATATGACGGATGCATTTCTGCTGAGATCTGCGAGTGTGGAGAAAAAGGTGGGCTCTGGGGACTGCCTTGCGAGTTCGGCGGTGTCGACCATGCAGAGACGGTTGGCCGGTTAAAATGAAGACGTGGGGTTGTGGACGCTGGTATGAGAAGGAAACTTTTGTGCTGAGAAATAGCCGAGGATCTGGAACATCCCCATTGTCGCACAGCCACCCCCTGCCGAGAAATCGGGGTCCCGCCTCCCACGGTCTTCTCGGGGGACTAGGCCTGCACCAGCGTGCGTCTAGCCTTTGCGCCGCTTGGCAGTGGTATTTCCGTCGTCTGCCTTTCCAGAAACATGTTTTCGGATCATCGACACTGCTGCGAGCGCGTGGGCGCCAAAGCAGACCCCACCACTAGGCAACCACTACCGCATCGTCGTGGAGTATCATTGATCCAACACTAGCGGATCACCGCCAGCGGAACCGGTCACTCACCAAGTCCCAGTATGCACACTGGCCAGTGGAGCGACGGCGTCGGAGCATACTTAGAGTCAGGGTGTGGGAAATGGACAACTCCGTGTCAGACCGGAATATCCTGTCAAGCAGACATGCGGTCCTGAAACTAATGATCGCCGCCGACACGCATACTTAATCAAGTCCCGTCACGTTCAAGTACTGCAAACTTGAGCCAGATGGGCGGCATTCCAGTGCCATTAACGGTTCACTTGGACATCCTGGGACTCCCACAAGTCCATGTCGCTCCCACACATGGTCAGCCGTCACAATGATGCGATGCCATTGCGAACATGGGTCTGTTGACCGACAAATATGCCTCGAAAGTCTAGTCCACGGGAGATTGATCAGTGTGCAACATGCATCATCTTGAAGCCATGTGTTTGCAAACCCCTTTGGTGGCCGATTCGGAACGCACAAAGGCAACAATCGGCACTCGCATCAAAATGCAAACGGATCCCGACGACACTATACGTGTGGAAAGGCGTGTAATAGCGTGGGTATGAGCGTGTGTAGTGTGAACGGGTCATCTTAGAAGTGCGCAACCGACAGGGTGAGCGGTAACATGATAGATTAACGGAAAGCCGTCTCCTCTTCCGGGGTGCCCAACACAGTCCAGTCGTCGAATGTCCGGGTGTAATTTTTGTCTTGAGATGCAGGTTTCGCCTTCCGTCTCAGCTTCTTCGTATCCCCGGGTTTCTTCTCCTTATCCCAACCATCGAAGCTCCACCCGTCATCCTCAGCAGGCTGCAGGACTGCACTCTTCCATGACTCGTCGTGGGGACTAGACGTTGACTTACGAGACCGGTCGCGGAGTGCAAGTCGCTCGATTCGGTGGAGCAATCTCATCACCTCCACTTCTCCCAATTCTTCCCAAACCCTTCTTGCGAGTGGATTGACATCCTTTGCATGATCGAGATTTGCATGTCCGTCTTCCCCCTCCGTCTCGAGTCTAGGTTCCCCCAACTCTACCGGCCGTGCCTCTCCGACCTCCCTCCTCACCTTCTCCACCACAATACGCGTCCTCCCGTCAATTTTAACTCCATTCGCCCTCATCTCTTCAAGTGCGTTGCATACCCCTTCCAAGTCGCCCCAGCCCTCCCACTTGGCTTCGATCAGCTCGTTGTAGGCCGGTGCTGTGCATCCGAAGACATAAGACGGTATTGACACGTGCGCAGCATGGTTGAAGATAGCGAGCGACAGCGATGGGTTAGAATAGGTCGTTCTGAAGATACGCATCGCATGTGCGATAAGGTGGGGATAGATGGAATGATTACCCGGACGTTCTTTGGGCGAACCAGGGGTCGGCGACGCAGCGGCGGCATCCGTAGAAAAAATCGCCGTCACAGGACGGTCCTTTCCTTTCCCTTCCTCTGTCGCCACACCAGCACTCGAGGTAGCCATCGCTTTCTTCGCTTCCTCGTCCCATTTCTGCGACTCCCCAAAGAGTTCTTTCGTCACCCATTGGAGGAGGTCGTGATCCGTGTTGAATAGTTCCATCGTTTCTTTTTTTCGATCGAGTTCTTCGTCGATAGCTGTAGTCCATCGAACGCGCGATGTATGACGACGCAGCGTGCGGAAGAGGTCGTTTAGCGGGGTGCCTGCACGACCAATACTCGGCGTCTGGCCCGAAATTGACGGCGCAGATGAAGGAAGAGTGCCAGAAGAAGGTACCCGGGCAGACGAGGACGACGTCGGACCCGAACCCGAGGATGAGGCCTTCCCGTCCCGCGCAGACACCGCATTGAATATCAAATCGAACATTTCGTCAAACACACTCATCTCGCGCGCGGTGATGGACGCGCGTTGGCGTCTGACCACCGACGAACGCTGCATGAGGCTTTGGTTGGGGTGTGGGGCATGGCCTTTCTTCCGCCCCGAAGGGGAGGTGGCAGCGTTGGTAGCGTTGTTGCTGTCGTTGAGGCGCGTGCGGAGTCGTTGGGTGGGTGGGGAGACGGGTTCGATGTCAAAGAAAACGTGATCCCATGGTGATTCGGGCGCCGTGAAGATGGAGTCTGTCGGTTTGTCTGCGGGTTGGGAGGTAGATGCATCAGCCGGGTTGGATGAGGTGGAGGTGGAGCGAGCGGGAGAAGTGCTGAAGAGAGAAAGGGCAGCGAGACGGCGAGGTCGAGGCCGACAGACCAACATCGTGAAGGCTGCCCTGGAAGGCCGTCGGTAATGTTATTGGCGAAGGGTGAGTTCGACTTGTGTATATATATTATGACAACCGTATTACAACAAGGCGCTATAGCCAAGTGGTTACGGCGACAGATTAGAAATCTGTTCCTCTTTGAGGGCGCAGGTTCGAATCCTGCTGGCGTCGATCTTTTTTGTGTTTTAACCCTACAACTCGTCCCAAAGTCAAGTTAAATCCCCTACCACTGGTGCGCTTCGTTGTCAGATTCAACCGTTCTAAAGTCTGGCCAAAGAGCTGGCTTCGGCGTTGGCGTCGCACCGGTAATCCTCTGCAGATCGACTGATCCGTTCAAACTAAGACTCCGTCATTGTGTATCGTGTAGGACGGAACTTGTCGGTTGGTTCACGAGTGACGATAGAGGCGCTCGTGTATTATTAAGAAAAAGTACATGATGACTATCAACTCCTACTGTGTCCCGGATACTAAAGACTGCTCGAACAACGCCTCACTGACCTGACGATACACATTTTCCCATAGGTATCTGGCAACCCCTGCACCCTCCATATTCTCAAAATCAGAACCATTCCAAGCCATGAAAATAGCGGGGTCCAGTCTGAGCTCTGTGAACACGGAAACCAACGCTGAAACATCCGCTTGTCCGATGTGTGAGTCAACAATGTTCATCAAGAGCCGACTTCGCGCGGGGAATCGAACGTCCAATCCTCCAGGAATCCGGGTATACGTCCGCGTGTCGATGGCCAGGCAAAAATCGTACAGCGACGGACACTTCTGCAGGAGCCGCAGCAGTCCACCTAGGGTGATCCCACCATCCGTTCTCCAACCCCATATGTCGTTTATGATGAGATGTTCCATGCGAGGCGATGCAGACACCAGATCAAGCAGGTCAGCGTCCGTCAGGTTCACAGACCACTTGAGGTTGACGTGTATTCCGCGGAGATTGTCAAAGACCGTACAAGGAAGGATGATATCCAAGGTAAGTCGGTGACGCGTCTGTGGGTGCAGATTGAGATTGATGGTATTCCAGATTTGGGCTCGGATGTTCAGGAGCTTAAAGTGGAAGACGGTGTCGGGTGGACACGTATTTCGGACGGCTGTCGAGTATGCTTCAACAGTCTGTTTTGAAGGGCGTCTTAAAAATTTGACGACGAGACCCTTGACTGCAGGAAGTCGGATACGGGTAAGCAGGTCCGTGACGGGTTCCAGGGACTCGGATACGATCTCCAAGTATGCCAGGTTCGAGAAGACGAACACAGAGCCAAAGGGTGAGAAGTGTTCGGCCATCTCAGCGCTCAACGTGAACGACAGCCATTTCAGGGTAGACATGGAGGAGAGATGCGTCAGAGCGTCCGCGTTCAAGGTGACATCGCGACAATCCACGATCTGAAGATTCGTCCAGTGGCATACGTTATTGGAGACCGTTTCGTTGAAAGGATGATGACCAAAAAAGCAAATCCGAAGCCGCTTTATATTTGGGCAAAGATTCCCAGCAGAGTCGAGAAAATTCTTACATAGGGATGTGCCACCGGGCGGGAAACGGAGATTAAGATCGAGTGAGGTCAACGACGGGACGGCAACGTGGACCACAGGAAATCGCGTTATGTCTCGCCAATACAATGATCGTAGGTTTGGGAAGAGTGGATCAGCGAAGGGTGGGTTAAAGACGACCCTGATGGAGATGTCATCGAGAGACCCAAGAAAGCTCGAGAAGCCGCGTATGAACCGGACGCGACGGGTGTAGCCTCGAAGGGTATTCCATTCAGCTTCATTGAGCGGTCTGCTGAACGAATGGCTCTGTGGAGATAGGCATAAACATTCGTGAAATCCGTCCATAACGAAAACTAGTACTTTGCCGAATGAGCGACACACTTCGGGGAGACACCGTGCCAGAGGAGAAAGGTCAACTAATTCTGTCCACAGTAAATTCAGCGCAGGCTCTTTGAACGTTTGAGATGTTCTGGCTAGCACAGCTAGATCCGCGGTATAGCGGCGCCGTTGAGAAAGCCGATGAAGTGATTCAGGAGGGGAACGATGCCCGAATATATTGAGAAGGATCTCTTCAAGATAAAGCGCGCGGTGCATGCGTTAGTCACTATGGTCTGTTGTGAACGTACGATAGTTGTGGGAAAGAGAGTTGTGCTAGTGGTCGATCGAGAGTTGCTCTTATTTGGAACGAGTCCCGTGAGTCAATACTATACAGTCAACTGAGAATAAGCTTGCGCCCCAATGACTTCCGGTTCCATGATCACAAATATTCTCTTTCAGTGTTATGTAGGTCGGAACCTCCGGGACATTGAAGTTGAATGCGAGACCATGCAGTGACAGACCTCAGAATGTCACACAGTTCAGATGCTCTATATCACAGAATTCATTTTCGTCTTCCCATTACCATTAGTAGCCTACCCAAAAGGAGTGTGCCTGTGGAAGAAGGACAAAGGAAAAAAAAAAAGGTAAGGAATGCGAGATATTATAAGTAAAAGTATTTATCACTCGAAGAACAAAGGTAGATAACGGAAGATATATCGACACGGTAGTACGATTGGTATTAATTCCTTGCAAGAAAAATCGATGGGAGTCCGTCCACATGGAAACAAGAAGTGAGACGCAGAGTTGCGATCAGCAACCAAAATGAAACAAGAAGCAAATGGCAAATGAAAGAGTGTGGGGAGCGAGAAGGACAAACGATGTTATTGATGTTGGTATTGGCAAATGCATTTTGAGTACAACGGTGAGCAAGAACACTGGGACAGGGGCGATGGTTTGTCGTGGTTGCTGCGAGCGAATCGGGTGGTACTTGGGTCAAGCCAGTATGCACGCGAAAATGTTCAAGAGAACGATGTGTTAAATGGAGGATGAAGAAAAGTTAGGACCTGAAAGGGATAGTCCTTGGGATCCTCGGGTCAACGATGATGAGAAGAGGAGGTAGGTTATCTCCTATTCCGGGACTTGGACACGCGAGGTTTTGGTGAGTTAGGGAGACTCGCGCCTCGACCATGAACAGGCAGGTAGTCCTCGTCAACTTCACCGCAATTGAGGTGTAAAAGTAGATTATAGACGAACATTTGTTCGAATCTACCCGCCAACCCGATTAATTCGACACTGTTTATCACAAATTGGGTATAGGAACACTCACTGCGCGTTTGTAAACACGATCTTCATCGAATCCGAACTGCATCTCAACAGATTCGGGGCCATGACTAGTGCCATGTTCGCAGCCGTCATCTTTGTATTTGCTAACACCTTCTCCTCCAAGAATAACTGCAAAAAGCTGATGATGAAGAGCACGATCCTCCGATTGATAGTTGGCAGTCGTCGGACGATCGCTATACACGAAGCTGGCTCAGCGGCCGCAGTAATACAGTCGTTGTACAACTCTTCGGGGACAAGCGGGTCCAGGAGCTCGCGGAGCCACAGCTTAAGCAGCGACGCGAGGACATGTGGGTCATCGACGTTCTCGAGCGTGTAATATCCCCTATCGATCCTGATCTTGAGCTCCGAGACGAGATCGCCATCACCAGGTACTCGAAAGATTCCTTCGCATTTCGTACCGCCCAGTGCGAGGATGCCGTCTGCGAGGAATGGGAGGATGATCGGTATCTTCTCGTTAGGGTAGTTGCGTCCTTGTAGACGCATGACTGCATCCAACGATTCCCCAAACGTGGACGGGTTGAATGCTGCATCAGATGCTGTCTCGATCTCTGCGACAGATGGCGGTTTCCCCCTCGGACCCTTCTTCGATATGGCAGATAATCGACGTAGACAGTGTTTCGCCATGACGTCCACGCGGCCCTCGGATTGGGATATTCGTTGGAGAATGAAGGAGCGTAAGTAAGCCTCGAAGTTTTTGGATGGCGGAAACGCGATCAACAGGACACAGAACATTTGCCATCCCTTGAAAATGCTCTCCGGGTTGGGATTGCCACTTAGCTGCTTCATTAACTGGCAGTATATCTCGTCTCGTAGTTCTCCGTGCGCGAGGCCCTCTCCCAATAGCCATCGCTCTTCCTCGAGAAGGCCCATTGTAGGAAGCGAACTCGTTGACCCATTGTGTACAGGGATGCCAGCTGTTTTTTCACGCTCACGGTCACCCATAATGTGTTGGATGACCTTGAAGATTTTGACTGCATCCGTTTTTAGCGGACGATTTAGCGCGAGGAGAGGCGAGGCGAGCGGGGCCTTTTGCCATGTCATCATTTGTGCCACCGGGACTCGACGGCGGAATAGAAAACCCCTGCGATGCGTAGAGAAGTATTGTCTGGCGTAATCCGATTCCACGAATTGTTGAATATCGGAAGCGAGGTCATGAGGAAGCACAGGGTATGTCCTAGAAGACAATCATCAACCGAATTTTGCCCTGAAGTATAGGTATACAGACCCTGATGCGAGTGTTGCGGTGGGGGTATGATGGTGGGAAGGTAGAGGACTTCCCGAGGCCAAGACAGGGATAGGTTTGCCGGTCGATCGGTTCTTGAGTGGACTCATCTCCAACGAAGCCTCTGCCAAGCCTAATTAGGGATGTCATACTTGTCAAGGAATCCGACCCACCTTCATTGGGGATGGGGTTGCTGATAGTCTTGCCATTCACAGTTGGTGGAGTCGAAGTACTCCGTGTCATCCAGAAGGCGCCATGTGTCGTGTATAGGTTCTTCGTCGGGGATTGTGTGACGTCACGCTTCTCCTTGGACCTTGAACTCGAGCTACTCGTGCTTGGACGTGGCTTGCTCTCCGCGGCGCCCGGACGAAGTGCAAAAGGATGACCATGATCTGACGTTGATCTCCTCTCCGATAACGAGAGCATCTCCACCGCGGCGTTCAAACTTTGGGGTGCTGGTGACCGATGGGGTACGTATGAAGAAGACTTGGATCTCGATCGCGATAGCAACCCGTCCTCGGTATCGGTCATTGCACCGTTGTTTCCGCTATTGTGTCGTTGTTTCTCTTCCTTGGGACTCGACTGTGCATTTGCAGAACTTACTGATATCGACTTCCGAGAAGCAGGGGTAGAAGGTTCTGATGCGTACGGGGATGCGGGAATGGGGGGAAGATTGGTGTGCAAGCCGTTCGACCAACCACGGGTCGACCCGTTTGGTTGTCCATGTTGGTCGTTTGTGAAGGAACGTCTGATAGGTGGCGATTGCTGGTGTTGTCTTTTGGCAGGACTCGCGCTCGTTGTCAGTGAGATCCGACCCGGAGAACTACGCGTCGACGAATATGAAGGTCGAGGTTGCAGATCTGCGTCACCCGATCGAGGTGAGACATGACGGGTATCCTTGTCAACACCGCCGGTTTGTGCTCGAGCCCTGCGATGGGCTTGGCGGTCGGGCGTCGCGGCTTGGTTACTAGCGGAAGGTTTTTTACGCATGCCAGTCTGGGAGAGACGTCGCCCTAGGGCTGTTTGCTAATGCATTACAGTGAGCATGTGTTGTGAACGGGGATAGGGAGCTCGAATCACTTGGATGACAGTCAGGGGAATGACGAATCCGTTTGGGCGCTCCCAGACGGTCTCTCCCGTTTTAGTTTGATAGTAATATGGTATTCCACCACGAGACTCGTCACTAAGCTCCCACCACTCGCCGTCTTCACTGGGGGGGAGACTGAAATATAAAACTGAGAAATGCGATTTGAAATTTGCGACGATACAACTCACACAAAGGTGCCCACTGGGGGGTCCCAGCTAACCTGACCTGTCGCTGGACATGCAAAGAACGTCGTGCTGGTCTTAAAGAAGCACAGTGGCACTCGCGCCAGTCATCAACGGGGTGAAGGACAACATGACGCACCTGTGGATCGATTAAAGTGACCCAAAAGTTCGCGCCCCAAGTCGCGCTGTCCGGATCAAATGAGGGCGCGAACGTTCCCGACGGACGAGGACTCCGCAGCGGCTCGCCGTTCACGTTTACTTGGGGTACTACTATCGCAGACTGGGTGGAAGCGCCGTTGGGGGTCGCATCGGTTGGCTTGTCCAGCGACGGCTCGGGTGGCGTCGCAGGTGCAGCAGTGAAATTGGGAGAGGGCGCGGTCCGATCGAGGGTCTTATCGGGTTCGGCGGTAGCCATTTGGCGGTTTTGACGTCTGAGTGGGGATCGCGGGAAGAGGGCCAGGAGAAAAAGTAGAGAGCAGACAAAGGTAAAATACAAAACGAAGATCTCGTCGAGCGGATGCCGACGGTGTACTGAGCTGGCCAAGCAGGATACTGCCAAACCGCCAAACTCAAACGTTGAAAATTTGCAGTTACGAAGGCGAACTTTGGGTGCAGATAGTAGACTGCCTCCCGTAATCCCATTTGGAAGTCCGTAGTATGCACCTTCGCTTAACTACTCGGTTACTAACACCAGGTTGACCTTAACATGCTCGACGAACGGTTACTACTGGCGTCGGGCCACATCTGAGACACATAGCGACCCCATCGTGTCAACGAATCTCGCCGTCGAGACCGAAGACTCCCCATCAAAACACGCCGATTGACGTGATAAAATGAAAAAGGTGCGCGGTTGCTGTGTGTTGTGTTTGCCGACGAAAGACAGTTACAACTTGACAGGTGGGTTCCTAACCATCCTGACCGTATCACTTCTTCTGCGTCCTCTTCGCATCTTCCACAAACTTTTTCAATACCTCTTGGTCCCCATCCAGTGACTTCTCAACTCGTTCGTATATACTAGCGAGTCCTCTATAGATATCCCCTTCTTTCCCACCCACGAATTCCCCGATCTCCTCCATCTCTCCCACCCAACGGTATGCTTTCGGAAGCATCGATGGCACGGTCTTCACCAACCGGTCGAGCACCCCGGCCTGCGACAGGCTCAGCTCTTTGACGAGTGCTTCAGCAGTCGCTGGTGATGATGCGTGGGCAGCTAAAGCGAGCGTCAGCATGCATTCGTCGCATTATCCACATTTGGCTTGCCCAAGATCATCGTCGTATACAAACCAATGGTTCCCTTGGTGATTCCCTTTACGTGTCGCTCAAATTTCTGCCAGAGCTACATCTGGAATGGAAGTCTGCTCACCGCATACGACATTTTGAGCGCACTGGCATCTCCCACACCTGCACCCTCTCCCGTCAATGGCGAAATTTTCAGTCCATACTTAGACAGCGCTACGAAGGCGTCGAGCACGTCTCCATCCCCCGCTGCAGCCGATGCGTAGAATGTAGGATCGAAATCATCCCTCGGCGGACCTCCAACAATACCGGCATCTATGAACTTGATCCCAGTACCTGCCAGGATCCCTGCGATCCGTTTCACCGTCTCCGGACTGACAGCATTACAATCTGCAAACATAAGAGGTTCGACCCTGGCTCGTCTGCCCCGGTTCGCGGCAGCGTCCCGAATCTTCTCGGCAAACGAAACGGCGTCTCGAGGGGGCAGTATACTCAATATCCAGTTTGCTTTGACTACAATATCCTCCAAAGGTGCATCAAGCATCCCTGCTTCCTTGGCGCGTTGATGGGTCGCCTCGGAACGTCCGTCCAAGTTGGTGTACACTGTACAACCGGCCCTGGCGAGTCTCTTGCCCACCGCGGAGCCCATTGTTCCGGCCGCGATAACTGCAAACTGTGGGAGTGCCACAGTAGCCATGATGTTGGAGGTAGGAGATAAAGGACGGTGGCTACAGATAGACCTCGGTCACTCTTGTCATTTGCGTCGGGACTATTTCGAGCTCAGTA
This sequence comes from Xerocomellus intermedius, assembly GCA_038090955.1. NCBI lineage: Eukaryota > Fungi > Basidiomycota > Agaricomycetes > Boletales > Boletaceae > Xerocomellus > Xerocomellus intermedius. The sequence continues at coordinate 23,421 of JBBPNP010000204.1, forward strand.
TAGTAATTTTGGCTAATCAACCGACAGGGGATTAGTCCAGTATCCTTAGGTGTGGTGTGGGCTGGAATCTAGATCAGTGGTGGGCGCGCACGAGGACAACCTTGAGTATAATACCCCTGCCGAGCAATAGGCCTAATCAGGCAGCAAAGTATAGAACTTCAATGATTATCACATCTTTCATATTTAATTCAATACTTGTCAGTGAGTTTGCTTTGCTTTGGTAATATGCTATACATCTGTGTAGTAGATAGTTCCAAAGACATGGTGATGATGTGACGTGTCTGGACACATGGACCGGTGAGTAACCCATCTTGAGGGGTTTGTGATATCCGTTCGCAATATAACCTTGAGCGGTTCAGCCGCGGAGTCTGCTATCATTCAACGTTCAACGTTCAACTCGGAGGATTGACAATCCAAGTACTCTGCACCGCTCGGAATGACCATTTTCAGTTATTTAACTTGCCCTTGTGTTCCACATGATATCATCCCATGAACACCGTCTGAGTCTTCGCAAGATATTGAAATGGAAGTGCGTCTCATGGAAGGAACCCAAGACTGCCTTCTAACCAGTCGGATCTCGGACCCGGGCCCGGGTTCCTCAAGTTAAGTAATCTCTGGTAAAGTTCCGTCAGTCTAGCTGTGAGATTTACTTAGTTACTAGTCCTGTTCACATTAATTGGCTGAACCGGTGAGCAGAAATCAAGCACCGAGCGGCCCCGTTGGAGTTGTCCGGTACCAAAGGAGGAGCGAGCTCCGAGCGTCGATCTTGATTAGGTAATTCGGTAACACGAAATGTTGCCTTTCTCCGAGGCGAGATCGGTTTCCGCCGAAGCAAGTGGACTGCGGTGAGAGCGTCGTTCGTTCCACAGCCTGGTGGCCACGCGCCCAACACAACACGGACTCAAAGTAAAATCGTTTCAGGACCCTGGCGCGTATCAAGTCACATTACCAAGGTTGTCCCTTCTCACCGATAGTTAGCACTTGTCACTCATATTTCTTTCATGAACTACTCTGCAGGTCGCAAGCCGCGTTTTTCTTGACTCTCACGCAACATACCGAGAAGTCCAGAATCAAGATGCGCCAACTGAGTACCCTGTGTTCGCAGAGGTACATGTGCTCAAAATACGTCAATATCACTCCAATCAGCTCTTTTGTACGACATCGCACAGGTGAGTCTCCACAACGCGTGCTATCTTTTATTCTGTTTCACTTAGTTCCCATTCCGATCCCGTTTCAAAAGCTCACAAGGCTGCCTCACCGCTAGCGTTCGTGTTTGATATCGTCCGTGACATGTTCAGGTTTTCTTGGGTCCCGAACATGCTGTGGTTTGACTGACTTCCCACCTGTGGCTCAGGATGGTGTTCTCATTCGCGGTGACAACGCCCTGCCAGCCGCAAAACGCGCATTGTCGATCCTGGATGGCAACAATCAATTCGGCATGTATGTCTTTTCCCCCCTCCACCGTTCTTCGTGTATCCTGATTGCTTCCCCAAGTAAGATACCCTACCTCTTAGTAAACGATACCTCATGTTTACCACTTCCCATCAAACTCAATTATCCTTCAGCTAACTAATGGCGGTGGCGTGAGCGAGTCAGCGCGCTGCCATAAACTCAGCCAACAGCTGGGAATCAAAGTGAGATCCGCGGTGCGAGATGACCTGTGCCTTTCACTGAGAAAGATTCCACACAGATCGATCCAAAACGATATATTCAGGCGCACACCGTATTAAAGTCTGTTGTGCACACGTATGCTGATCTACCGGTGTTAGTGCTGGGCGGCAAGGGCGATACCCTCCGCAAGGTTGCCGAAGGGTAATTGATTGATATGTTTCTCCGCCCTCCCCATAGATATCTGATCTCGAAAATAGCTATGGCTTCAAGCATGTTTACACTACCCTCGACGTGCTTGCTTGGAATAGGGCGTAAGTCACTCGCCATCGTTCGGTTCCCAGCAGGTTCTCAAACAGGTAACAGTGTGTGCCCACTTCACAGTCATACGGATGAAGAGCGGGAGTCAGTCAAGGTTAGCTCACATGCCCTTCCTCCGATCAATTCTTTAATCAGGCGAAATCTGGTGTTCATTTAGAGAGTCGATTTCTCCAAAACCTGCATCGCCGCTATCATTGTATTTCATGATCCTCGAAACTGGGTCCTTGATATCCAAGTGATGTGTGATTTGATCCAATCAGGCGGCGTTCTGGGCGGTTCCTACTTACCAGACCATACACGAATGGCAGTCGAACTCGTTTTCTGCAATCCAGATCTCGTGTGGAAATCGGATTTTGATAGACCTCGACTTGGTCAAGGCGCGTTTAAAGAAGCCTTTCAAGGCGTGTTCAAGGCATGTGCTCAGGATCTCCCAGAAACAATGACTAGATGTTTTCCCGCAGTCACTAACCGGAGCGCAATATCCGTATACCCAATTTGGAAAACCGACGGAGGCGACTTACAAGTTCGCGGAGCAGGTGTTGCGGGGACAACTGCTGGAAAATTCCCCTATTCACACGGTGTTGGTGACAAACAAAAGCACTCTGTTGTTCCTGCCACACACTGACAATTGCATGATCCGCTTGACAGGTACATGGTTGGAGGTGAGTCGCAGGGTCCGCCACATCAAGTGTGGCAACGAATTTATGTTGCGCTCCTCAGACAATCCAGAATCTGATATTGCAGGGGCGAATGCCGCGCGTTGGAAGTCTATACTGGTGAGGACCGGTGTTTACGACCCTCGTCAGGGACCGCCAAGCCACCGCCCAACACACGAGGTCGAGGACGTGGAGCAAGCTGTGCAATGGGCACTGGAGCAGGAGTTTCAGCCGTAAGCAGGAGGCGGCGAGGAAGGCGGAAAATTTTGCCACGGTTCAAAGGGTTGGGCAGGACGGATTTGGATGTTGCGCATCGGCAATACCTGGTTAACTTAGACGTAACCGTGGCCATGGCTGCCAGCATGCCTATGATCAATATGGTTGACTTTTCTCAGGAGGCATCGGACAGATATTTGATCTGGGGCTGTCCGGCATGTCGATCAGCACGCTCCACGACCTGAGCGGCCAGGTTTGTTTTGTTTTTCTTTTCTTTCACCACGCGGTCTTTAAAGTTGCGGAAAGCAGGATCTCAGATTGGTCAGCTCATGAATCAACTCACAAGGGCATGTTGTCGGCGAGCGGCCACGCAGTGATCACGCTTTGCAGGCTCAACGGACTCGATGGTGACATGGCATAGAAACACAAGATGCTCGGTAAGAATTTCACCTCAACTTTAAATTCATCTCAATGTCGATATCATGAGATCGGTTCTTGTTCGCCGACCTATCGTTTCCTTTTCGGGTAAAAATAAATTGCCATCGTAAAAATCACATTTAGGTTAGTATTGCCTCGGTCATTGCAATCTGGATGTCTTCACTATCGGAGTTATAGGGTTCAAAGAGCTTGTCAGTCCCATGTATAAAGCGTTTCCAGCTTGAATATGTCCATCGACTGACTTTCGAGTGCCCAACCTTCTTGGCCTTGACTCACTCCTCTCCCCAACATGGCCTTTGGGTCAAGTCATTGCGCAGATCCCACCACTTCCTCTGTCACGGTACCGCAAGCTCGGACTGTCATCGAGTACAGAAAGGATGGTGCGGTATCCAAGATGCGCTCGCACAAAGGCAATATACCCGTCCTTCCGCAGACGAAGCTGTGTCCACATTGTCCCGCGAAATTCACCCGCACCACTCATCTCAATCGACACATGCGTACCCGTAAGTCTTGCCTTCCCCTACTCATGAGCATAGACACCGAATCTCAGTGCATGACCATACAGACACTGGAGATAGGTCCCATCGGTGTGATGTAAGCACCTGCCAAAATATCTCTTCGGTTCTGCAGCACTGATCCTTGACAGACCTGTGATGCGCAATTCACCCGCAGCGATTTGTTGACCCGACATAAGAAAACATGCGGTGATTCGTGGGTGTCTTCTCGTTTCTTTCCCCCGTTTATCTCCTCTCCTCTCTCCTGTGCGCTCCCCCTTGCCGCGACTCGATCTCACCCATGATTCTAGGTCCCATGCTAACCGCACGAGGCGACGGTCCTGTCAGGCCTGTGCCGACTCAAAAGTAAAGTGTGATTTGCAGCGGCCATGCAGCAAATGCCAGGCACGTGGGAAAGAGTGCGTGTTTGTCATTCGGCCCTCCAGGTCGTCCGGAATGGGTATGGTGCCGACATTATCGACCACGACGGTGGAGCGAAGTTCGGATTCTGACGTTCGGGTGCCGGTGCTGATCCCTACGACTCCTCACCCTGCAACTTCCCCGTCTCCGAAGTCATACATCCCCGCGGATCATTTGCCAATCGATCAGCAGCCAGAGGGTGACTGCCACTGGGCAGCCGCACCTTCCGGAGCCAGCCCGGACGCGGTATCGGCACCTTCGCCATCAGAGCGTTTCTGTTCTGGCTCAGCGAGCGATGCAGGATCTCCAGGCACTGTCCCAACCCAAAGTTCTTTTTCGACGCTCTTTTCGGGAGGTCTCCTCGACCCATTTTTCGTATACTCAAACTATAGTAACACCTCCCTTCCCTCTGATCATTCACACTCGCCAGGCGATCCAGTCGTTCCCTCACCAATTTCCGCCGCGGATGATCCAACCCCATTCGCCACTCAAGGCGTAGAAGCCCAACATCCGTTCCATGCTTCTGGAGGACCAGTATATTATGCACCATCGTCTGCTCAACAAATACAAGACGTAATTCCCAAGGAACATGTTAATTTGCAACGTCAAAGATATGCACAGGATCACTTTATGCCCTCGTTTTCTGGACCGATCCATAATTTCAAACAACAGAATTTGATCGAGGAACAACATCATTGTAAGTCTGTCCCCGACTTCCGTCGCTCAATTTTTTTTTGAAACTCGTACCTGATTCGCTTGACTATCAGATGTTTTTGATTCGTCACCTGCTCACGGTCGAAGCCGTGTCAAAACCGCTGGTCCGTATCAAATATATGGAAGTGCGAGACGTGCACTACGGGAAGGCCACTTCGGCAGTCAGCTTCACATCACGTCCGTTGATGCTCTCGACGGAGATTATTACGGACGAAATTGTGAGACTCGGTTATCGTCCAGTTCATACTCCTTTGACCCACCTTTGCCTAGGCGAAAAGTCCACTAGCCAACCCCGGACCAGCGGAAGCGTTCCTCCCAGCCACCACTGGCCTGTGGTGCCTTTGGAGAACGACATGTTCGATGCGCTACCGAGGTTTGGTATGCAGTGATTCAGTCGTTTCCGCTCGCATGATGGACTGATCAAATGGTCGGCAGGCTCGGACGACCAGAGATACCGAGCGACATTCACAGAATATTCTGTCGACACTCTCCAATGGAATGGAGCTCACATCGCGCGACGTCAGGTGATAGACTCTGCATGAATACCCTAAAACTTCTAATCTGCCTGCTTTTGTCTTCTTTCTACAAGAACTACTTAATACCCATGGGAGTGTCGACGTACCGATAGGATTACCATGTTTTCGTCTCATGACATGGACTCTGTCATTGACTTGCCTACGACATTCCGCGCGTCTGAAACGCTGTAGTAGGGAATTCACAAATACCCACGGCGGGCTTGCAAGCTTGACACGAGTTGACCGATGCGCTGAATCTTCGGTGTTAGGGGGTGGACTTACCCGCGTGTTTTGGAGAAAGTGAGCGAGAGGGCTCAGACACCGAAAGTCCTTATATATGCGACCGCAAAGAGCTATGGATCGGAGGCATAAGTGGATGATGGGCTCTAGCCTCCTCGTATGATCGGTCGGGGTTGGACTCGGACGCTCAACTAACAATGGAAGGCTTGTGAATGGGTCAATGACTCCTATACATGGGGAGACTCGAATTTCGGGGTTCTTGTGCTCGTACACTATGCTGGTAAACATCGTACCAGAGCTATGAAGCAAAAGGCTTGACGACTTCCCTTCTCCCGCGAATCTCGGAATTGGCTTCCTTCCTCTTTCGGACACCCAGTGGCTTTGCGTGTCAGGCCACACGATGGACTTGAACACGACCATCATCGCGCTGAGCGATGCTCCCGACACCAGCCCTGAGTTCTAGTCGATCTACCCAACGTGGTGCTTTCCATTACAATGCTAAGAACGGTCGCTCACGCTCGTTCGACTACCGTGCCGCCCTCCGGTCTCTCAGCGGGCGCTCGAGACTGACCAACCTGGGCGTATTGCTCCTGGCTGCATTTGGCTGTGTATCTTTCCTCTACAACCTTGCTTTCATATTTTCATCATCATCGACATATCCGTATTTGTCGGACGTAGGTTTCGTTGGCTATGCACCACCAGGCAGCATTCTTGCCACGATACGGCGCGACGAGACGTTGGAGCGTCTGTCTCACCTTATTGTCGTACCCGGACACGCAATTTGGTCGGGTTCTAAACGGGATGAGGTTCTTGACGAAGGCTCGTGGACGCTGGAAGATTATCAGAGAGGCGGTGGCAGGGTATCTGCGTTCGTCGATCATATCAAGCATGGGTAAGCAGGGTTGCTTCTTTGACCACGCGTGTGACCACCTCGCTCGAGCTCGGGGTGGGAGCTGACATTTGAACGTTAACAGAGCACGCCTCGCGTTGGAAGACAAAAATTCTTTACTGGTGTTCAGTGGGTGAGGGCTCGATGACACGTTTATCTTTGATCGGACGCTAACCTAATCGGCTTATCTCACTCCTAGTGGCCAAACTAGGCTTCAATCGACGGCAACTGAAGCAGAGTCGTACATGCGACTGGCGCTGAGTATGGATCTATTTCGTATCACTGCAACCGGTGACAGTACCCCGTTTTCTCGGGCCACGACGGAGACGTATGCCCTCGATTCGTATCAAAACATATTGTTTTCTATCGCACGCTTTCATGAGGTCACCGGAGGGTACCCGTCGCAAATTACCGTCGTTGGCTATGAGATGAAGCGGCGACGGTTCCAAGAGCTACATCGAGCGGCAATCAGCTTCCCTGCCGCGCTGTTTGAGTACATTGGTCTCGAACCTCCCGCCACAGATGATGAAGCCATCACGGCTCGCGAAGGCGAGGTAAGGGTTGAACCCAACCATCCTAGGATTCACACTAAATCCGACAATACTGCGATCCCATATAGCTCAAAAACGGCTATCAGCCATATACCCTTGACATATATGGCTGTCACGACTTCCTCCTTTCCAAAAGGCGGGGTAGGAACCCATTCATACGATTTCATTCCTACCACGCATCCGCGCCGGAACTGCGTGGTTTGCTAGAGTGGTGTCCGGACGATCCCAAGCAAATATACCAGGGTCCCCTGCCCTGGAATGTGTTTGGGTGATGTGGCAAGAATTCTTTCACGACGTACCGTCTCATACATGGAAAATGCCGCATCCCAATAGACGTAATTTATTTGCAGGCCGCATAGTGCTGCATGGCGTGCGCCATGTGGAACTGTGAACTTTTTGATTTAGACAGGGTCCTGGTGGAGAAGGTTCACGCCATCAAGTCGTATCCGGATTTAGGCAGCCGAGCCGTCGAACCGAAAGTCGGCCAGGCGAGGTCCATCCCGGCGAGAGCATGTCACTAAGATATCCATAAGCTGTGTTGGAAATCAGAATTGGTGATTATGCTGACGTGTGACCACCGACCACAGACGGAGGTACTAGGCCGGTCACTGTGATGTCCCTTTGCGCGGATCCCCGAAGCTCGCCGTACGCCTCCTGTTCATCTCGCGGACACCGTGTAGGATGTTATGCACCATGCCGGGGACAATGTGCGCCAACGTCACGGTGCTGAGAGATACTCCAGTATGCATTCATCACTTGCGCAGTTGTCTGTTGGCATCCCTCCCCTTCTGATGGGCACTGGACGTCTGTATACAGTGTGTCACCTATGAATGTCTTCCATTTCTATCACGGCGCGTTGCTTGGTGCCCCCAAGCAGGCGTACCGCTGTAGGATTACCTACTGAGGTTCCTCGACTCTTTCGACCAGGGGAATTGCTTGGCCATCTCTTTCATCTCCGGGTCCTGCGAAAGGTATGTCCAAGGGCAGACAAAGTTAGCGTGGTCTCCTGTCTTGCAGACTGTCACCGATCTGTCTCTAGATACACCTAACGCCTTCATTAGTGACATCCACACACGGAAGCAACCGACAGTCAGGGTGCGTGGCGTCAGTACCTCTGGCTCTCTAGTAATTTCCTCCATAGCACTGGGAGATGGTTCTTCCGCGGTCGCCTTGAGACTTCCTTGTGGTTACCCACCGTCGTACGTTGGACGTCGTGGCTTCCTCAATTAATGGAACCTGCCAGCCCTTGAGCCTGGACTGAATGGCACATTCCCGCTCAGATTTCCGACAAACCAGGGGGGGAAAAAATTGTTCTCGACAGGCTGATCGCTGCCGTTCATTCATCATCCTGTGTGCGTTGTCAGGACCTGGGTTGAGCCGAGGGGAGGTCAGACGTGTTTATTTCACCATCGACCTTGATGGCTCACGGAAATGAACAAATAATTTTTTCCTACATAGTCAACCAGGACTACGCAACGTTGAAGGACGGGGGTCCAACCACCGATCGCACCAAGGGGGAAGTCGGCCTTGACAGAGGGGAACTCCAACAGGAGGGTCCACGATATGTCCCGTTCAGTCCCATGTGTCGCTCGAGAAGCTCCACGATCAGTGATTACCACTCATGGATCGTTATCACCCCAACAAAGATCCAGCCGGATTGGTTCCGTGCACGGCGGTGCGGCGTGCACATACTGGAAGGCTGCTAACGAAGGTCCGGCTCTTCGGGTCTCGCCTTTACAAAAAAAGGGGCAATTTTGCCTTTTGCGTGTATAACACGCACTGGCACGGCTCCTTTGTGCTGCGGTTGCATGATGGTCGTGGAGTCCATGCGTTTTTTTGTTCAGACGCTGAAGGTCGTGTGCTGTGCAGAACGTTGCTCCCGCTTGCCGCAGTCGCCCCTTTGTCAATCGTCGACTCGCCTGAGTTGAAGTCCAGATTAGCGTCGGAAAATACGAGCCTGAATAGTCGAACCGAGCGCCTGATCAGCGAGTCGACTTAAGAGTCGAGAACCTGGTAAGGACCAGTCATGACCAATTCCCGGCCGCCCAGGACCACTGCAACCACCTCGAGTGTTATTCATGCCGAGTCCATGAAAAATGAGAGTCCTGGTGCGGTTGGAGATAAATCTTCGATACCCCTTCGATCGTGCTTTTTTCACCGGCACATGGTCAATATCCCCAGAGGGACAATGTCCCTCAAAGATTTTGGGGAAACTCTAGGACCAAGATGGGCCAGCGGTACGTGATCATGCCGCCTCGATTGCTTCACCTGTTCCAACGGACGCACCAGGGAGACAAAGTACTGATAGGTAAATAAGGTAAGCGTGAATCTGAGCGAGAAGTGGATTGGGAATAGCCTGAACAGTGAGCGCTTCTAACCCCGGCCTGACTTGCACTGAGATGGCCCTCGCGGTCCCATGTAGGGAACACAAGACTCAGCCTCCGACATGCTTCTGGGTTGTCGGCATGTCATCCTTCGCTTCTCGATTAGCTAGTGATGATCAACCTCGCTTGATGAGGACTTATGTTAATAATGGGCGGCGTTAGGATAGGACAATGATAACGACATCAGTGATTTAACATGCTTCTTTGCTTCTTTGCTTCTTTGCACCGGTAACCTGACTCGCCCCTGGAGAAACAAAAGGGTCAAAGACAAAACAGATGCTTGGGTTCTATACGTCAACTGGTACATATGAAAATGCCTCCGATTAGTAAAAGAATCTGCGCCGCTGACATCGTCCCCATTTAATGTGGAGTAGATGCGCTCCAATGGTGCGGGTGGCCTTGGGGATCGGAAGGGTACGGAGTTTATGAGTACCCCAATTGAATTGCTCTTCCAATTTGTTGTCCGCTGCACCTTCGCAGCTTTCTGATGCGGGGGAGTCGCATCGTGCCATTATGGCGGTGAGGGAAATCCCGATCAGCGGTCGCACATTCTGTCTTTGAAATTTCCGGGGTTAGGCGTTGATTTGTTAGTCAGTCTGTGCCGACAACCTGGACAAAAGATGGGCTCAGAAGTGAAATTAAGCGGGAGGGGCGGTGAGCATCGTTCGATAACAAATAATCAGGAGGATAAAGGCAGAGAAACGGGGGACGGACAGCTCGTGAACGTTTGCACGAAGACAACAGACGACGATCACCCTGGCTTCGGGTTTTGTGCGCAAATGTATTTCCGATCATTCCTCTAGACTGTGTACCCTTTCTACCATCAGAGTTGCGGTGCTCATGAATCGAACAGCGACGTAGTCATCGCATGCGACATTGTCTTACTCACCTACATAAAGGCTGACTGCCTGAAGCCCCTGCCGTCTACACTAGGTTGAAGAAGTACCACAGCCACACAGCACGACTGCGAGCTGTTATATGGAGACATCGACAACAGGGAAACCCTATCGCGCTGGTCGTTGTCCACTTGGTAAGCTGATCGGGATATGATGCCACTGGTACAGCGTGAAGGCACAATACTTGAAAAACATTAGTCATAGTTGTTAGCTCTCACCGCTACAAATTTGGTCGACTTTCTACTACTGTTAAGTGCACGTCCATACCCTCGTGATGCTTTTGCATTTCTTCAAACTAGCCAACGCGTGTGGTTGTGCACACTTCGTCAAAAGGCAGAAACTGTTGTGAGAATATGTCGGAGAGAGACTTAGACTGGCGCGCCCGTGAATTATTCCTCGAATAGTTCGTCACAATATCGCTGGTGTAGGATGAGTGGACATCACTGTGGCTTGTTTCGCGATGGCAGCTGTTGTGCGGAAGTTCGGAACTAGGATACATCATCTGTATTAGGAAGGTCGAGAGATTCGCGGACTTGGAAAACATAGAGCAGCAAACGGGACTGGAACTTGACTTCATGACGACTTCCACCCTGTTTCGGACAGTAGCGAGGAAGAATGGTGTGAAGGCTGGTGAGCATATTGACTGGGTCTAAGTCCCACGCGTTCTCGTACTCATGAATGGATGTAGCTCCTTCTTCGAAAGGCCGCCTCGCAAAATCATTGCAACCCACGGGCAGAGCCAAAAAGCTCGGGTCACTGCACATCGCACCCCATTCGCGTCCGTCCTTCGCGCGAGATCTCGCTCCCCATAGTGGTAAAAAGTCGAAGCCACTGGCTTCGCACCGCTTGAATCCTTTAGAGGAGCAATTCGACCTTTCTACACCATCCCTCTCAAAAGCTCTCCCAAGCGAATTCACCTCACCCCCATTAGTTCCCGGTTTACTGCAGAGCCTCAAGGAAACCTTGGGTCAAAATGCCACGCCAACAGCTATCCAGGCGCTTTCCTTGAAACATCTGATGAAAGCGCCGGATGGTGAGTCGAAATGGAAAGAGTATCTCCTTGCGAGTGAGACGGGATCCGGCAAGTCGATGGCATACCTTTTACCACTCCTTCAGGATTTGAAACGCACTGAACTTGAACGTTCTGGTTCTCCGCGCAAGTCGTCACCGCGGCCACTTAACCCCCGCGCTTTGATACTGGCACCGACTCACGAATTGTCGCGACAACTAGCAGGGTTTGCGAAAAAGCTCTCGCACATCATCAAGCTTCGCATACTGTGTGCCTCCCGAGCGAACACGCAAAGTACCGCCAAGCACAATGGCACTGCTTCAAAGATGAAGATGACCACGGATGTTGTATTCGATAACAGCGACACCGGTGACGTGACAGTTGGTAGCGGAGGTCGCTCGTCCTACGAAGTCGATGTACTTATCGGAACCCCCATGAAACTCTTGGAGCTCGAGAAAGGCAAGGGCTGGAATTGGGAACAAAGAGCACACGAAAAAGCACTAAGAGTTGGGTCGAAGAAGACTGAGGATCCTGCTGCTGCACAAAAACTCGCCACCTCCATGCGGAAGTTCTGGGTAGACGAGCCTGAAATGAGCCTGGAAAACGTTGAATGGGTCATCATCGACGAAGCAGATGTTCTGTTTGGTATGTTTGATATTCATTACTCTTCGTATTCCAACTGAATTATCGAACGCCAAGACCCCGACTTCGAGGCGTCAACACGCCAATTGTTGGCTGACATCGCTGCGGCGAAGGGACAGTCCATGCCCGTTCTCCCCGTTTCCCCCGTCTCACTCAATGAGACACGGCCGATTCCCGGCTCCCCACAACCAATATCATATCCCTTCCATCTCCTGCTCACCAGCGCTACCATTCCAAATTCCCTCAGTAATTATCTGTCTACCCACCATCCCGCGCTAATCCGCCTTGCGTCCCCGAAACTACACCACCTGCCTAGTGCTCTACGAACAGAACATGCCAAATGGACGGGCGGGAATAAGGATGCAGATATTGAACGCCGCATTCGGCGCGTATGGGCTGAGGATGCTCTCACGCATGCCAAGAGCGCTCTCCCCCCTGGCAGTCCAGTCAAACTTTCCAAAATTATCGTATTCTGTAACAAGAGGAGTAAAGTGGAACAGCTCACGGCATTCCTCAGTGCTCGCGGTGTCGCCTGTGTCGCGCTAACAGGTGACGCGGATGCTCGCAAGAGGGGAAATAATCACCACTTGGATGGCTTCTTGAAGTCGAGTGACTCATCCTCGACGACGTCAGGCCCTGGACCGTCGAAGCGTCCAGTTTCGAAAGCCGGCCTTTCGAATCCCACGATCACCCTTCACGTTCTCGTCACAACGTCTCTTCTCTCGCGAGGCCTCGACTTTAGCCCTGAGATCAAGCATGTTTTCATTGTGGACGAACCGCGGAACATGATCGATTTCTTGCATCGTGCCGGGAGAGCAGGCCGTGCCGGAGAGTCAGGGAAGGTCGTCGTATTCGGGCGCACAGAAGGACGTGGTAGCGGTCGGACGGAAGAAATGCGAAAGAAGATTCGGGCGCTGGCATAGACAGTAGATCTTTGTTAACCTTGGTATACACTTCATGCTAATAATGATCTCCCGCTCACCTAGCCAACCTGTACACCAAAAAAAGCATGTGTCGACCCGGGCAATGATTGGTATGGAGAGGACTCCATTCCTTGGTCACTTGGAGTGTACAAGGACGGAAGCAAAACAAATCGGACCGCAAAGATCGAGAAACTGGCTGGGCTCTTGGTTGTCAGTGTTTTCCTGAACAGCGATGGCAGTCGCAAGTGTTCGCCACTTCCAACAGTGGAATTCTAAGATGATGGGTGAAAAAGCCACCTTGGCACCATGTTACCACCCAAGCCAATGTTCTGTTCGCCAGGGTGACATCCATCCAGTTTTGGAGAGCCATTGCGGATGCAATCAGGTATCGACGGTCAGGCAAACGTCGGGCTCGGATCCAGCTCTCACTCAGCGAGTAAGTATATGGCAGCTCAAGTTGATCATGACTCACGCCACTGCAAGTGGTCAGATGATTCACTGGGTGAATATTGAAATCTTGGCCTGGTGGCCGGTGAACCTGAGCATCATTACTGGCCGCGGCAGATTGAAATCATCTGAAAGCCGAATTCACAAATTCATGTTCGTGCAGTGCCTGCGGGGCCGGTGGTCCTGTAGTTTTACTAACTTTCAGTGCAGAGTCTGTTGTAATAACAATAGTTAATCTGGCCGTGTACCTTACGAATATGCAAACTGCTGCTGTAAGACACATAAAGTTGATAAACATCCCAGTCGGTTGCAATTACAGGGGGAAGAAAGGGTACTACCCTCCGACCGACGAGTAAAATTTGAAAGCGAGAAGACACACAAAACCAGTTCAACATTAGAGACCCTATTGGAATTATACGATAACGACAGAAAAACAAGAATGTACCAAAGCGTTCGCCTCAGGAAGAGACATGTGAGAACTGGGTTTACAAGATAGTATTCTGGCGCTCAAAGCAAGGTTTTCCATCCGGCGTCGCGACATTTCTTCACCAAGCGTTTCACTTCCTGAGAGCGCGCGCGCGTTGTTACAAGAAGAGTGTCTGGCATGTCGACGATAACCAGATCGTCGACTCCGAGACATGCGATCAGCCGTCCGGACCCAGGGACAACAATCCCACCAGCAACCTGCTCGGTGAGAACTGCGGGGAAACGGTATTGGCGGTGATATCAGATAGGAAACGAAACACACACCGAAGGTACTATCACCAAGTACACGGGGTTGATTAGATTCCGCAGGAAGGAGATCTGCGAGAGAAGAGAAGTCTCCAACATCATCCCAACCTGATAGAAGTTACATCAGAGAAGCATCCTTTGATCCGTTAAATCCCACGGAACATACCGAAAGTAGCAGGTACGACAGCCACCTTGCCTTCGGCAGCAGCAGGTTCCGCAACAGCGTGATCAATAGCAATTTTCTCGAGAGTAGGCCACACTTCAGCCAACGTTGCTCGACGTTTTTCTTCGTCCACCCAGACGCTGGCGATCTTTTGAAGCCCATCATGTAGATCGGGCTTATAATCCTTCAGGAGGTCCATGAGCACAGTTGCTCTTGTCACAAACATGCCAGCATTCCATCGGTAGTTACCAGTTCCAATGTAGGCAGCAGCGGTGCGGGCATCTGGTTTCTCCTTGAAGCTCGACACGAGTCTCGCGTTTGGAGCCTGCTTGATACCCAACCTATCACCGAGACGAATATAACCGAACCCTGTGGATGGGTGTGATGGTGCAATACCAATAGTGACGAGATAGTCTTTCTTTGCCACTTCGACCGCCTCAGCAACCGCCGAAAGGAACGCGTCGTCACCAGAAATCATGTGATCGGCGGCAAAGGATCCGATTATAGCGTTTGGGTCTCTTTTTGCAAGGACGGCAGCTGCGAGACCGATGGCAGCCATAGATTCTTTTGGCCCAGGCTCACAAAAGAGGTTGTGAGGAAGGAGATCCGGCAGTTGTTCGTGTATAGACTTGACGTGACCTGGTCCAGCGACGACTGTCGTACGAAGCACAGAAGAAAGGGGTAGCAGTCGATCCCAGGTGGCTTGAATCAGAGACCTTCCTTTCAAAGTAAGGTCGAGGAGAAACTTTGGGTGCTCCTCTCGGGATAATGGCCAGAGGCGAGTACCAGCCCCCCCTGCGGGAATAACGACATAAAACCCTGGAATGTCGCGTTGTAAAGTTGAAGCGGCAGTTATAGCGTTGTCTCCGAGCGGGGAAGGAACGAGAAGAGAAGGAGGAACTGCCGAAAGAGTGGGAACGTTATGAGGAGAAAGGAACGGGGACTTTGCACGGAGTTGAGGACTCCCAGGGATGGGCGTCACAGAGCCAGGTGTGGCAGGGATACGACTTCCGTTGACGCTGTGGTTCTGCCGGCGGGCCGTTCAGTCGCGAAATCATAGTTGTGCTTGCAATGGACGTACATTTAAGCCTTCCTTCACTTGTCTCTCGAGACTCGTGTTGGCGTGTCTCAGCTCTGCGCATTCTTGGCGAAGTTCGGATATCTCAGCCAATATCCGCGCGAACATGGCCTCTACGCTAAGAGCATTAGCGGTGGTATCTCCCTGTACGGGTAAAGAACGAGGAATGTGGGACATGGTGGTCTCAGGTCAAGGGTATTTGGGAAGAAAGACGGGGTCTTGAAGGAACTATGAAGGCGTTTTGCAAACGTGTGATGGCTATACTTGCCCCGTCGTAACACCATCCTATTTCGGTTAGAGTCTCGGCTCGGACTCGCACCGGGGTAGACCGATCAACCAGCTAATAATACCTCACTTGCAAGGACTTCTTTGACTTAGAACAATGATACTCGCAGCCCTAGTACAATAGATGATACATTTTCTCCAACTCGACGCAGCAAGCCACAGGAGTGGCGTGATACTCGTCCACTTTTTCAGTCATCAGTAACGTGGATCGTGGAAACTCGTCTCCAACTTGATCAATTCGCAGCCCGCAGCCCGCAGCAGGGGCAGGTATGAATGCAAGCCGTCCAGGTGAATATAGCTATGCATGAATGTGAACTAGTTGGTGCGGTGCCTAGTCATCGTCGCTCTCAAACTCTACTGCCTGATATTTGCGTGCTTTTTTGTGTGGATTAGCTAGCGACGCTCCTTTCGGTGGACGAGTAGTCGCCGATGGCTCTGTTTGGAAGACACGTGGGGGTTAGCAGGCAAGGCAGCGTCGTGCAGACCGCGTAACCCACTCGGCTCTGCCTCGCTTGAAGGAGATTTTGATTTAGCCTTTTTCGCCTTGACGTGTGCAAGTTCTGCCTCCAATGACTTAATTTTCCGTTGAGCAACTTCTGTCTCGTCTTTAGCTTGAAGCGGCACTGCGGGCTTGGGGACGTGCGCTTTCTTTGGAGGAGAATGCACATGGGTGACTTCAAGAGATGAGAGGCTTTATCTCTGAAACGCCCCTACGATCTGTCAGACGTACCTGAACTAGTGCTGGTGCGAGATGGTCCTGCAATTACAGCAGTCTGGGCAGAAAACGAGGGTGGGTACAGTCGACACTTGCGGGATTGTGCTCGGAGGGCAATCTTGGTCAATCGTCATCACTGCTCAGGAATGGCCAGTCTATTTCATACTGCACTGAAGATGCTTGTCGCATGAGACGCTGCTTCCTTGGCGGACAACTCGACCAGGGGAATGTGTACCGGTTTTTTCGACGTAGGTCCCAACGTGAGCTAGGCGTGATGGGTCATTCGATCAATCAAAAGGCGTGGAATCAAAAGTCAAGGACAAATTCACGTTTATCTTTGCACCTTCGTCAGGTGCCCAATCGCCGACACATAGCTCACCATTCACAAATGCCTCGGACAGGTTATGAGCGAAACTTTCCAGGATTTGAGAACTCGACTTGGAACCCTGTGTGAAAGTAGCCGTCAATGTGTCGGAATGTGCCACTCAAACGTCAGAAATGAACTACTGGACGAACAACAAACTGTGTGATATCTCGGGCGGACCATGATCCACGCCACCACCTGCCCCCAGGCCCCTTCAATGCGACGTATACGGTCCAGGAGGACTCGTTAACTGCGGACACGACAATAAAACGATCAAAACCTTGGTAAACGACCTGAATCAGCTCATCAAGCTCTCCAAAATGAGACAGGACGTCCATTGCCACTGTCAAACCGATGCGAGTGCGGGATGAGAAGCAGACAGGAAGCGATGTGAACGAAACAGACACTGCACCGCCACTTCGGACCTTCGGCGCGGTCCGTGGATCCACTGCAACTTTAAAGCGTAGGCTACAGCGTGACCATCATGATAGACTGTGGGCTCATTTACATGTACTTCACTACGAGGCGACTGACTGCTAACCTGGTTCCGGTCACCGCATTAGATGACAACAGACTATCTCCACGCATAGCGGGCATCATCATGTCCCCCGCCCGTCACGGTGCCCCGAATCGTCGTAGTTATGACCAAGGAGAAGCTCATCCTCATCAACAGGCACCATCCGTATCTAGGACTACCGAACGCATGTTCCCGGAATGGTTTCAGCGGGAGAAATACAACATCCGTCACGGAGGCAGACCTTTCGGCGGGGATACTATCATTGCAATCGCCAAAAGGACTGTAATGCCGGGTTTGTCAAGAACCTTTGGGATTCCGTCACATGTCTGGCCAAAACTTGATCATGCCACTTGCCAGCATCCCTGACCGTGCAAGACCCCACATCTATGATCTAAGAAGGAATTGACTCGGAGGACTGCAAACGGACGCGGGGTCAAGTGACTCAATGTTTCACGAGGTACTGGTACCAACTTAATCCTCCTTCATACGTGGCGGCACGACGTCGGCACGCTTACTCCACCATCGCCGAGGGGTCGCGCTGGTTCGTCCTCCGCGGTCCTTCACCGGAAATTTATCTTGTTCATCGACATGAATTTGGCTGATTGATGATATGCTCGCCGCTAATGAATTTCATCGCCGGACAACGAAGAAAATCAACATTATGACGTCCATTTCCCGGACACGTTAACTCCTCACAGTCACGGTGTAGCTAAGTAATCCGGACTGCTAAGCATAGAACAGATACATTCACACGATATAGAGCTTTATTGGTAAATTATACTTCACACCTTTCAACCATGTACCACGGAAATATTCACATTGGAGTTCAAGGTACATCGACCGGGTTCCAACTGATGGCTCCTGCTTTCCCAAGGTCAAGGTTATCCAGGAGTGTGATATCCTCTGAATCGAGTGAGAAGTCATATATCTCTGCGTTGGATTTGATCCTGCTGGAAGTAGCCGACTTTGGAAGTGGGACAAATCTACAGGAACGGTGCAGGACGATTGAAAATCGACAAATTCCTCTCCACAGTGATATATAAGATGAAAAACGCACCCTTTCTGCAAGGACCATCTAATGAGTATCTGAGCGGGATCTCGTCCGTGCTGCATAGATTAATGCGATGGAAAGCATGAGAGGGCGCTGTGCGGCGCGCTGATGATAATTCAAACCTTCTTTGCTATCGCTTGAATCACCAGATGATCCATTTGCCCACGCAAAATCGGGCAATACGCTTGCAAAATAATATCGTGGGCACGACAATAGTCCACGATAGGCCGCTGCTGGCACAGTGGGTGGAGCTACATACAGGGAAAGAAGTTACCTCATTTAATGACGATAAACAAGGGAACATGCCTCAATCTGATTCACAGCGGGCATCTGCAGTCCTGCATTTTTGATTTCTTCAAAATGCTTGATACCACTGGATCCCGACATGAATCAGGGAACGGAGAGACGGATTTTGAAAAACCGACTAGTTCGACACCCCGACTGTCCTGATTTTCCCCGCCTTTTGGGCATATAGCAACGCCTGATAGGTGGCCAAGCGTCGCTCCGTGCCAGAGAAGGGATCGTGGATCAAAAACAAGTCAATATAGTCTTTCGACCGTAAATAATAAACAGGAAGCACAAGTGAATTGCCGAAGACGTGATTGAACATTCATCTCCTTACCAAAACCAAACCTTGCAAGGGATTCGTCGACGCCTTTGAGGGTGCTTTCATAACCATGCGTTTTGCTAATACACTTCGTGGCTTGCATGCCAAAGCAATAAGTGTAAGTATCGCGATGAACCCTATTTTAACATGCACGCAGCGTACTGATGAACACGTCGCCTCGTTCGATGCCACTCTCTCTGACGGCTTCACCGACTGCGGCTTCATTCTTGTACGCCTGGGCTGAATCGACATGCCTATATGCACCGGCAGATCAGACCTAGGCACTGGCACTGTGACCCGCTGTGGTGCAGAAAGACCGCGCTTTGTAAGAAATCGATTACATACCTATAACCGGTTGCAAGGGCTGTTAGAACGGACGGCCTTGTGTTGTAATTTTGGTACACGCCAAACCCAAGACGGGGCATCGCATGACCTACATTGGCCGCTGTGCGTCAGCAAACAGATTAATCGTGCGGATTGAACTCTAAGTACCTGACGTCAACTGGACAGTTGATTTAATGGTAAGCGACATATTTGTACAATACGTTGTTGATTGAGGTAATCGTAAGAGCTTCCAATGGAATCAAGTGAACGGCATCAGCGTCGGATCGTCACAAGAAGGTGCCCAACTTCCTGCAGTCGATGATCAGCTTCCGTGGGAGTCCGGTTCAAAGGGTCATGTGACCATTTTGAGAAAACATAATGCATGACGCTCCAGATTGGCAACGTACTCCTTGTGAGCTGGGCGTATTACCGCACGGCCGTTCCGCAGAGAACAGTTACGAAATTCTAGCACTGGTATGGGGGGAACTTCCACCGATTGGCTATTTTTCGCCAACTGCCATCCATGATGCATGATGGAGGCCTGTTCAGACGTTGACACTTGCGCGGTCGGAAGTCCAATCCAATGACAAGTTCTGAACATGTGGTTTCACGAAAAGACGTAGACGGGAAAGAGCGAGCGCATGTGGTGTGGAGCGTTACCCACAGGCACAGCTTGGAGACGTGTGGCCCGAACAAACCACACTAATTAATCTTCATCCATGTCGCCAAGTCCCATTTCTCTCCGCCTCGCTACCCGTTCCCGCATAACCTTCCTCGCACTCTCTGTGGCAGATGAAAGCTGCCCAGCTTTGGCAAGTCCAACCAACAACGCGTGAACTAGCCCGATGTGGTTGTGACGGCGAAGGCTATTTTCGAACTGCCCAAAGCATAGTTAAATAAGCCTGACAATCAGATCTTAGGACGGTTCAATGACGTACAGCCCAACGTTCGCGTTTCAAGTTTTCGTTGCTGATTTTCACAAAAACTTGACTGGCTTCTGATTGATTTCCTGTTTGTTCCAGGTGTTCTAACTGTGATTTGAGAGCAGGCAAAGGATCGTCGCGAAGAGCAAGCAAACTAAATTCCAACTAGTAGAGAGAAGAAATTAATTCAAGACGGTCATCTCCACAGGCGAAGTCGCTTACCGCTCCAGTGGGATACGTGTTTATCCGGTGTTCAATTACCTCTCTAATTAGGCGGATATCAATCCTTTGCAGGAAACATTCGACAGCAGCAACCCACCTTGCTTTTTTTAGCCAGCCTTCCCCAGATTCATCATATTTGCTGTGGCGAACAGGATACGGCTTTAATCCATCGAGTTCATAGACACTACCCATAACGGGAATGTAGACAACAAAATGATAAGCATCTTCGGTCTTCTTCGGTAGACCAAGGCCATCTAACGAGATAGCACTTGGCGGAGAAAGTGCGTTATGCGCTTCCCGTAACCAGTCCGCACTGGCCACGGCCATCCCACACATTTGTGGATCCATTCCCGTCGTAAAACTCATCAGGTCCACTAGTTGCGCACCAGAAGGGAGCGACGGTATGTTTCCGAGCGCATTTATTACTGCGAGGGTTGCACAGGCATTGTTGACCGTTTGTTGTGCAAAGAAGCCAGGGAAATCGGTATCATACTCTCCCGCAGTGCTGCTTGGCTCGCTGGCGGTGGAAGGCAGCCATTTGAAGAGGAATATTAGAGCATGGAGAGGTTTCAGCGCAGACAGTGCCTCAGGATCGAGCGAGTACAAGTCATCAACAATGTATGGAACACCGAGCGTTTTCAGGAGTTCCCTAATTATCATTATCGACAAGGATTTCAGTTTGGTGGTAGCGAGTGAATGAGGATGAAACGTACGTGAAGACACCAGGATCGGATTCTGTAAGTTCCCAGCCGCTGGAGTCTTCGTCAGACATGACGGTGGGGCTGTCAAATCGGTGACTGGAAATATAAAGCGGATGGGGTTTCATTTCCGCGCGACATGGCCACGTGACAATCTGTTCTGGCAAAGACATTAGATGCAAACAAAGGAGAGACTGGTCACAAAAAATCAAGATGTCTACAACTGCGACAGTCGAATCTCCTCCTCCAGTCATAGATGCCAGGGCAGCGAATAGAGAAAGGTTTGAGCTAGAGCTCGAATTTGTGCAATCTCTCGCAAATCCTTACTATTTGCACTCCCTGGCCCAACAAAACCTACTCGATCAACCCGCGTTCGTCAATTACTTGGAATATTTACAATATTGGCGAGAGAAGGATTATGCTCGCTTCGTACAGTCGGTGTAGTTCGATACATTTTTTGACACTGATCCAAACGTTCTTGAAGCTACCCTCATGCGCTGCACCATCTGGAGCTGCTTCAGCATGCTCGCTTTAGGTCGGAGATAAAGAAAGATGAATGGCGAGAGTATCTCAACCAAAAGCAGTTTGATCACTGGCGAACGTGGCAAGTTCACGGCTCTTGCTTGTACCCTCGAAGATCTTATGATTATGAATTCCGTGTCCAGGCAAAACTATCCTACCGCACCTATCCCTCCCGAGGTACCGCATGCACAGGAACATGATAAGCAAATTGCATAATGCTACCGTGGTGATAATCTTCTAGCTCAATCCATTGGGAAGGTGTCCATGAGTCGCCGGTCTAAACAGGCATCATTTTGGGAGTTAGATCCACGGGCCGGATGAAGAGAGACCATAGCTCATCACGCCACTTCACAAAGATGATCATCTATATCAATTAGTCAACAGGGAGTAGGAACAGTCTAAGTACATACAGTGTACTCCCTCCTAACGCATACCTGTCGGGAAAGGGCAAATGGTATGGGGTATTAGGGAGTATGGGGTGCTCGAGAGATGACTACGGACAGGAAAAATATTAAAGTAAATGTGTACTCTATC
>JBBPNP010000205.1:0-45244 GCA_038090955.1 Xerocomellus intermedius
CCTGAGACCACTAAATGCTCAAGTCCGGTCCACAGTCTAGACCCACTCACCTCATGGGTACCCTGTGTATTGCTGTGCGCCTCACCAATTACACATGTCGTGCAGCCTTGCATTATATTGGCCTCACTGATCACATATGTTTGCCTCATGTACACTGCCTACCTCACCCATACCTTGTGGACATCACCTGTTAGCAGCATATATGCCTTACTACCTACTCATGTAGCATAGGATATCTACTGATCTAGTGTACACTAGTACAAACCCCTGTGTAGTATATAAAGCCCCAATAGAGCGCCAGAGGACCTCAGTCTTGTCCTCTTGGAGTTTTCCCTTCAAACTCTAGGAGCTACTCTACTCTCTCTATTGTTCTATTGCTACTAGGCTTGCGCTCTTAGTGAGTGTTGGTCGTTTCAAAGAATATTATGTGGGCGCCCTCATCAAAACCCCTCAGTCTGTCCTGAAGCAAGCCTACCTGTCCAAGCTTGCGGATCACAATTGCGTTGCGTTCCGGGTCGCACTTAACTTGGCAGAGCTCAAATCCGTCGAAGAACGACAAAGACTACTGTTGAGCATGCAAGAACACCGCGAAAAGGATCTCCTCGCTTCCAATGGGGAGCTGGAGATCCTTGAAATCTTGCTAGGCAGGCAAGGGTTAACTCCTTTTGACATAGCTGGGGACCACCTCCTACACCAGTCTGTTTCTTGGGAGGAGCTGCTGGAACTGACCATGGTGACCGAGGAGATCAGCCACTTCCAGGAGGCTGTGTGCTTGCAGGGCCAAGAGACTGTGGGATTTGGGGGCTGTTCGACCAAGATAGCGATGGGAACAGTGCTGAAATAGATAGCAAAATCGATTGCAAGAATAGTAATGACGATCGTGAGGACCACCGGCCTTCCGATGTCCCACCCACGGACCCCTGATGACCATTGAGCCACCGAATCGCTCATGTATAATTATTTTTGTGTTGTTCTAGCCTTGTAGTATGTATGGTTATTCCAATTGCCTCTATATGTGCGCTATCTTCATCTGTCACGATACCGCCATGCCACGAAGTGTGACTTGCGTACGTTCTTGCTGCCCACAATTGCTACACCGAACTAAATAGCTCGAATTTAAAGTCCTCCTACCCAAGGCCTGTCCGACACGAACCCTATCTAAGTCTACAAGGAGAACAGCCCAAAGATCCTGCGCTGCTGTCGGAGACGCTGTACGGGACACAAAGTTGTTCACAGTACGATCCAAGTCAGTCCGCTTCAAGTTCGAGCCAGCAGATCCAGCAAGGGTTCCAAGTGCTGGATCAGCTGTGGCCCGACTTCGTGCATGATCCTGTATCAGGCCACCTGCTCGGAGGCATGGATTCCTCTCAAGACCCCGGTCAACCCGTTGGAGTCATCCAGCCTGCTATTTCCGAAATCCAGTATATCCGGCGTTTTGGCGATCCTGACACGAGTATCATAATGGTGAGTAGTGCTTCAATTATCTATCTATCGATTTCTGTTACACCACAGTGCCAGGGTGCTGACACCGGCAAACCATGTCATATACAACAACACGAAGCACAAGGCCAGCTACCGTGCACCCCCTCCTCCCGCTGCACCCACAGAGGCTCATCTGCCGATTCCCACTCCTGCCTTTTTCAGTGGCAAGGGGGCTGCCAAAATGGGCCTTTGGGCTATCGTTAATCCTGACCCCACTCCTGCCCAAGTCGACTCGATGGCAACGTCCTCCTGGCCAGATTTAACGGACGCCCAAAAGGGTGTTGAGATTTATATTTGACTTAACGTCTAACCCATTCTACTTCAGAACTTCTCATACAACCGGGTCTAGACTGTCTTACATAAGTATATAACATTATGATCTTGACTCTTATCTTTTATCTATGATGACATAGATAGATAGCTATTCTTGCTATCAAGATAGCCTTATCGCATATCTCTCTTATCATAGAGATAAGCTCCTTCTTATGGTAGTTCACCATATACGTACTTGGTCTGTGCGCACACAGCTGTACAATATAAAGGGTGGCCTAACCACTCTAGAATCTAACGAGTTCTACTCCCACTACTTGCTCTATTCTCTCACTCACTGCAAGAAGCTCTTCAAGTAAGTCTTTCTTACTTGTCTTCCTCATTAGCTTCCTCTCGCTATCCTCTTGGAAGTCCACTTGACTTTCATCAAAGGGCGCAATCGCAGAAGCGGCTAGAAAAGAGATCGTACGACTACTGGTCGTCAAGCACGCGGTTCCAGCATCAACTCACAAAGTTGTGGAGCGTGCGTTGGCTCGTGGCATCGAAAAGGTTTCCAGGTCGTTGTCAGCAAAGGTTTCCAGGTCGTTGTCAGCAAAGGTGCCAAAGAAGTGGAAGCTCGATCGACTACTCAAGAACACAATATCAAGTATTCGCTGCAAGCTCAAGAAGTATTGTTCGTACCATCTCCACCACCACTTTGGGCTCCACTTGCCCAATGGTGGGCAAGGCTCAGCCAAGGAGCATTGCACTCACAGGATCCAAGATCTACTGTTGGGGTACAAGTTTTTGCACAACAACTCCAATCAGCCACATTTCTCATCCGCGATTTTTGAGCACTTCATCTTGGATCTCATCACCATCTTACCTCTCGGATTTTCAGAGTTCGTCCTCACAGACCATCTCGACAACATCTTTGCGCCTGCCACCGCCGCATTAAATGCAGCACTATACAAATTGTACGAAGGTGTTTACAAACTGCGCGAAGTAAATGAGGGGAATTGGTATGAGTACTACCTGGAATCGAAGCAGTTGTTGGTAGGGATGTGGCAACAAAAGGGGCTTTGTCAATGGCTACAAGCCATGCAAACAAATCTTATGCATCAGGTGCAGGTAAGCAACGCCGCAAACAATGGGGATTAGATTATCTTTACGCTACAGAACTGGTATCTACACGATTCGCACACAAATGTCAATCATCCGATCTACATAACCTTGTGTGACCTAAACCTAAAGTAACATTTAAGTGAGCCCAAGCTGAGCTATTCCTTTTTTGTCTGTCCAACGGTGGTTCTGAACACCCACGTGATCTCGGTTAACTGGTTTTGTTTTGCAGATGGAGAGAGTCTCCCCCAATGTGGAAGAATTCTTGAACTGCCATTCATTTTAGCTGCATTGCCGATTGCCGCAATACAGCTACAATAAGAGCCTGTTCAGTATCCTCAGAAAGTGGTTAGCCGAGTCGAAAAATTGTTAGCCGAGGTGGTTGCACAGCCGCTATCCTGGCTGGCTCAACAAACTCAAATGAATCTCCGCCAAACTGAGTCTAGCTGACCGAACCCAAATTATGATAATCATCATCATGCCGGGTCACCTAGCTGTGCATTTACTATGACCAGAGCAGCGACAGTGCCTCATCCAGTATATGACTATCCTCCTCAGCATCCTTCTCTGTGCCGTGACAAGTGTTATCGCTTCAGTCGCTCCTCCACACAAGACCCAGAGCCATATCACATGTCAGTCCTTTCAAGTGAAGGATGGCTCCTTGAGCTCCTCACAGGCCACCCGGAGCGCATTCAGAACGAACTTGGATTACAAGCAGATACATTTGACCACCTGATCTCAATTCTCAAAAGCTATGGCCACACCAACTCGAGGTTGGTGTTGTTAGAAGAACAGCTTGCCATTTTCCTCTACACGTGTGTAATCGGTCTTCCGGTGAAACATGTTGGGGAACGATTTCAGCAGGCGAATGGAACAATAACACGGTGTGTTGCACATTAGGTGGGAAGCGCTGGACTAACCTTTTTTCATAGCTACTTCCAGAAAATGGTCGTAATATTCTCTTCTCCACCCTTCTACACAATGTTTGTCACCCCTTCCGACGCCAACACAACCTCACCCAAGATACGATCCAACCCAAAGTTTTGGCCCTATTTCAAGGATGCGATCGGTGCTATCGATGATTCCCATATCCCAGTGATGCCTCCTGTTAAAATTGCCTCCACATTCCGCGATCGCAAGGGAAACCTAATGCAAAATTGTCTTTTTGTTTGTGACTTCGACCTGCACTTTACATATGTATGTGCTCACAGGATGGGAGAGGTCAGCCTTAGACGCGCGCGTATACAGCAATGCTGTATCACACGGTCTGCAGGTTCCCGAGGGCAAGTACCTACTTGCTGACCTTGGCTTCCCTTCCCGGCGAAGCTTACTCGTTCCATATCGTGGTGTGTGATACCATCTCGCTGAATGGGGGCGGGCGAATGTACAGTAAGAATTTACTATGTTAAATACATGATGTCTAACTAAATCAAACACAGGCTGGCCAACAAGGAAGAGTTATTCAACTTGCGGCATGCCTCAGCACGTAATGTCATTGAACAAATTTTGGCCGCGGATAGCAGGGTCAAGCCTCTGATCCATAGAGAGTATCTGTAATGCACGACGAGTGACGGGCAGGGACTCAGGCGATGTCTGAGAAAGGTTGGCAGGGGGAGACATGATGGTCATGGTGTCCTTGAGCCCACTGATGCACTCCACGGCGCGTTCAATCGCACTGGTCATTCCTATCATTATGGCAGCATTGGCCATAGTAGCAGATTGTGCTGGCATTGTTTTGGAGTGTCTGCTGGCGGCTGCTGAAGAGCTAAGGGAAGAAGTACGAGCCATGAGAGCAGGCGTGCGTGCCCTGTTTTTGCCCTTTGAGATCTTGACTGATGGTGCTACAAGACTTGAGCAGGAGGAACGGAGGGAAAGGCCTGGCATATCAGAAAAAGTTTGATTACTGCTTTCCGATGACAATGCAAGAGAAGAATAGCTGGAGCGAGGGGCCACTGGCATGTAGTTGAGTGTTGAAACAGCACCTTCAACTGCAGCTAGCTGGATGGAAGGGTTGGGCGAGGTGATTTGTTTCCCAAACTATAGCAGACTATTGAGGTCAAGCTCTTGATTCACGGTCCAGCCTGTGGCGTTGAAGAGTGAGCTGGATGTTTGAGGCACAAATGAAGATCCGGCAATGACAGGGATGGTGGAGAACTTCTCAGAAGAGGGGTCAATGGTCATTTCTTCGTGAGCCGTGATTGAGTGTACCCCGGTAGCGCCAGAGTCACTCGGGCAAAGCTCAGCCATCTGGTCATAGAAGGGCCATCCTTTGTTCCAAAACTGTGCCATGTCATTACTCTGAAATAGGGATCAGTATACATCTTATATACACATGCTGCAAGCCTAACGTACCTCCTGGGTATTAGACGCTATGAAGGTGTCCCATGCATCAATCTCAGCACGAGTCTAAACGTTTGCACCAAGCATGGAATCAAACAAACAACCAGGACAGGAATTGTAGGTGCCTATCGACCTCCAAAGTCTTCTGAGCTGTCCAATATGTATCAGTCATGGTGAATGATCAGCGATAAGAAGAAAAGAAAAGAAACATACCAGCTGCCATCTGCTATATACCGATGAGTCAGACCTCCCAATCTGATTCCCAGCCTCAACATAGATGGTGCGAGGAAAGTTGGACCCCTGGCCCATCCTGAATTGGTTTTTGATGAAGATGCTAAGCATCTGGTGTGTCTCTCTTTGACAGTCCACTGTGCACAAGGGGGTTTCTTGGAGGCATCGGCTGGTCTGTTCATAATCTGGAGTGTCTTGATACTGCAAAGTACAATGAAAGCACTGAAGCTGAGTAGAAGGCGGTGAATGTGGTGTATACTGAGCTGGTGTTGAGGGCGATGGTAGGAGGCCATGGCATCGAGGAAGTGAAGGTTCAGGCTCCGAAACATTTGTGCCGAACATGCCGCAAACTCATGGAAGGATGTAGGGCTGTGCAACCACCTCGGCTAACAAATTTTCGACTCGGCTAACCACTTTCTGAGGATACTGAACAGGCTCTAAAATGCACGGTCGGCGCTTGATCTAAGCAATCCCAAGAGTGTCTTACGGCATTGGGTTACTCTATTAGGGAAGGCCAAGCCTCGTCAGAGGATCGTCTTGCTCGCCCCCGCCTGACTGATCAGTAGTCCTGGAGGGATCACTTGCTAATCGTCGGTACTTAAGAAACAATCCTAGCATGGTCAGGCTCCGGAGGGCCCCCAACGAAACCATAGGCGTCCAAATGCCATTGGAAAAGTCGACTTGACCCGGCGCTCTACATCGTAAACCAATAAAACTATACGAGTAAGTTTTCAGGGTCGTCGGACAGGGCAATTGAGGGATACACAAAAGCCCGTGCTCTGTTGGTTCTTCACAACGTATCCTTGCATCTTGTCGTCAACGCTGTCACGTCAGAAGAGCCCGGTCAGCAGACACCACAAGCTACGTGCTCGTTTGGCTGCACTTTTGCCAGGCCAAAATGACCGACTCCAAAACGGGTAAGCAAACTCCATGCGCGTTCATTGAGCACTGATCTCCGTTGCTGATTGCCATGGCGAACGACTTTGCAGAGGACTCGTTAGGAATGCTGTTTATCGGGTTCACCCTCGCGACGTGGTGAGTCAGCGTGTACCGCCTATGGGTGACCGTCGATGATCGTTGGGCTGATGGATCCTCACCCACGTTAGGTTGTTTGGCGTGAACGTGAGCGTCTTGAGTCACTGAACCTTTTTCCTTCCAATCTCATGTGGGTTGTTCCTCATTTCAGACGCTGCAAACATTTGCGTATTTCCAGCGATATAATGACAGGTTCACGCTCAAAGCGGTGGTGAGTCACCGTCCGCGCACGAACGTTTACGCTTTCTGAGCGTTTTTTTTCCAAGGTCGTCATCGTCTTGTGAGTATCGAGCTCCTCGTTGGCCGTTTTAACGCTGGCTCAACCATCAAAGTCTTTCGGATCTGCTCAATACCATTTTCTCTTGCTGGGGAATCTATATGGAGCTCGTTCAGACGCCAATTTTGCCCTTGCAAGGGAATATGCAAGTCTTCGTTTCTTTGACGATACGTTCCTTTCGATTGACGTCAACATTAATGCAATTTCAGTCCACTCGTGGTAATTACTACATGCCACTTCATCTGGTGCCATAAGTTGATTCTCACTGCATATATCTCTAGCTCGAGTCTACTGCCTCGGTATGTGATTTGCTTCGTCCAAGGTTGCAAGTTCTTAGATAGGTTCCTAGGATGTCGCCGTTTTCATCGTGCAATGGTATTTGATTTTCGGGTCGACCAACCTTGACACTCACGTCCAATTTAGCTTTTTCGCTCAAAGCATATATCAAGGTGCATCATCTGCAGTTGTTCCTGGTCCTTCCTAACTCGTCTGTACAGTGTCTCGGCATAACAAATGGTTGACGGGGTTGATTGTACGTCCGTCGGAATTGTTCCTGGGGTCGCACTCACCCAACTCTATTCGAAAAAATAAATAAGCTCATTCTAGCTACGCTGGCATTTGGTGAGGATCTCAATTGTAACGCGTCGTCCGGTTGTGATGACTTATCTTGCTTCGAGCCTCTGGCATAGGTGACGATCTTCTCGCACGGGTGTAACAAGGTCGCTAACGTGGCCATCTGGCAGCACTGACCGCCTCGTCGATCACTTCGTTGTATCTTACGGGCAAGTCGTTGCCTGTGTTGAACGAGGTGTGTACACGGTTCCCACTCTCGTTCCCCCACTCGTGCTTAACATGAGGTATGACAGATCTGTGTCGCACTTGCACTTGCACTTGGGTTGGTCACGTTGACGGACATCGTCATCACCGTCTCCCTCGTTCGATACCTCTCTGCTGGCAAGTCCTCGCTTGGGCAGTGAGTCACGCCGAGCGTCATGTTGTCCAGCGCCAACGATTAACCGCGCTCAGGACCTCGAAGCTCTTGGACGGATTAATACTCTACTGCGTCCAAAGTGGCATCTTGACGACGTACGTGATTCGTGTCGTGGTTCGAGTGCGAGGATCGTGATGACGTGCTTGCATTACGCAGCGTTTCTCATGCGATCGTGCTCGTGCTCGTAAGTCGCCACGTACGACGCGAGATGTACGCGTTCTGATCTGGATGCGATCGGTAGTGGTTCGCTCTCCCGACAAACTGGGCGTGGATGTTGTTCCAGTTCAGCCTTGGCAAAGGTCCGCCGTCCTCGTCTGCATCAGTCCGTCCACAACGCGCTTACGTTCACGTTCATATCGCTCGCAGTGTACACGCTCACGTTCCTGACCCTGTAAGTCACCACCTTCGCGTCGCTCGCTCGTCGTTTTCCACTCTCCTCGTCCGACTCACCCCCGTGATACATACATAGATTGAATCGACGAGAGAGCTTGAAGTGCATCGGCGAAAGTACCATCGACCTCTGTTTGTCCGAGTTCCAGGCGGCGACGTACGCGTCGTATGACGAGACGGACGAAGCGAACAAGTCCGAGCTGGCGGTCCTGTCGGTCGTGTAAGGTGTCGTCTCGTGTCCTCGTTCGTGTGTTGATTGTCATTGTTTTCGATGTCTGTGATCTTGCTGTACACCTTGCTCTCCTGCCAGCATGTCGTCGTTGGTGTAAAACGCTGTAGACAACGATACCCGAGTGTACATACAAGTACAGCAGAGCCTGGTCTCGTCCTCGAACGTCGTGGTCAGGTATTAGTACATACGACTACCACAGTCTACTCTACATTCATTAGGTTTTCCTTTTCTTGCTTTTCCTCCAGTCGAGATTGGAGGTAAGCCACTACTACACTCTTTGGGTAGGACGACGCATTGTCGAAAATCGACGAATTACTTGGTTCACACGCACATCTAGGGACTATTTCTCGCAGCAGCCATCAGCCTCGCAAACATGGAGTTGGGTCGCGCGAGAAGCACCCGAGGTGGGGCATACTCGACCGCCACACCCTGTTCCATCACCAACACCTTGTCGCACTCCTTTACGATCCTGTCGCTCAGTCGGTGCATGACGCTGAGAATCGTCGCACGAGGGCAGCTCCGGCGCATCGCCTGCTGGATGAACACGTCAGCACCCGCCTCGATCGACGCGGTCGCCTCGTCCAATAGCAGGATCCTGGGGTTGCGGAGGATGGCGGCTGCAAGACACAGGAGCTGGCGCTGGCCGACAGAGTAGTTTGACCCGTTGTCTTCGACGGCGGTGTCGAGCTTGGACTCTTGGGAAGCAACGAACTTCTTCAGACCAACAAGATCGAGGGCGTGCCAGAGCGCATCATCTTCATGCATGCCGTCGAAATCGAGAGAGGAGCGGATCGTGCCCGAGAAGACGAAGGGATCTATAGGAACCAGGTTCAGTGCATGCATGCATGTGGAACGAGGACCCGCTGCTTACCTTGGGGTATCACCTGAATACCACAGCGCAAAGTTGTTAAACCAAGAGATTTGATGTCTAGCGAAGAAAATGTGATCAGAGATCAGAAACTGGTGGTACAAATGGATAGATCATCCGCACCTCTGCCATCGATCTCGACAGTGCCATTGCTGGACTCAATCAGGCGGAGCAGCAAAGAGAGAAGCGTGGACTTTCCAGAACCAGTGCGCCCGACGATAAAGACAGTCTCTCCTGCATTGAAAGTGAGGCTGACATCACGCAGGACGAGCTTGTCAGGGCGAGAATGGTATGCAGCATCAATGTCACGCAAAACGATTTCGCCGCGCGAGGGCCAGATCCCTTCAACAGGGTCGGATTCAAGATGTGCAGGATCTTCCTTCGGGAGTGAGGCGGTGTAGTTCATGAGACGTTCAACAGAGTTCATCTAGAGATGGCTAAATGAGGTTAGAGTCTAAAGAGTAATCACTTGAACGGACCTCTGCTTCGACATTGGCAGCACTCTTGAGGAGCAAGTTCATGATGTAGGTGAGGGTCGATGCATAGGTCAACGCGAGGACGAATTGGGTGTTGTTGCCGACCACCTTGGTGTGTGCAAGCATGGCAAGGGTAAAGACGATCGACGACGACATGATTTCCATGCGAAGGGTGACCCAGATTTCTGGACAAACTTTCAGACATTCATTCCGAATAACGCTGGAAGAATTGACATACCGGCATGCATCCTCAAGAACGTAGGTTTGTTGCTGGCGTCTAGGAGCCCTCCAACTGCATTTTCAAAGTCAGTCTCGCGTCCGTAAGCCATGATCGTCGGTATTCCGTCGAGGGTTTCGCTGATGCGAGACTGGAGTGGACCTCGTCCAGTCGACTCGAGACGCTTGAGTTCACGGAGGGACTTGCGGTAAAATCTGAGCACAAACCAATAGATGACGATCATCGGGAACACGAAGGCTACCCAACTCATGAGCGGAGATCGAGGAAGTAGATGTCGCGCTTGGACTTACCCAGCATGATTGGAGTGCTGTAACCCAAGATAACGACCGTAGAAATCAAGCTCCCGACGCCCGCAACCAACTGGAAGAGCTGGGGCATGAGACGCTGATCAATTGCCTCGATGTCTTTGGAAAAACGGTTCATGATGCGACCAATCGGTTGACTCTCGAACCACCACATGGGAGCATGGATGACACCATAAAGGGCTTGGGAGTGGAACGTACGGCTGGCGCGGATGGTGCTCAGGAGAATGGTTCTGTTGAGGATGACTACACACGTGAGCCTCAAAAATGTGGAGGAAAGATGCAGCAGAGTCACCAATGGCGAGAATGGAGGCGAAACCGATGCCATTGTATATGCCGATCCAAGCTTGAGCTTTGACGTCCCAAGCGTCTTCCGTCCACCAAGTAAGCCATTGACTCAGAACGACGACACTGCCTTGCAAGAGTACGATTTGAAGCAGAAGCATGATAATCATCCCAATACCGCCAGTAGCTTTGAGGTACGCCCACCATGTTGCCGCACCAACGGCACCCGTGTTGCGCTCCTCCTCGGCGATAATCTGGTCAATGGTTTCTTCCTGCTTAACCATGGCCTTCGGAGGACCGGAAGTACTCTTACGCTTTCCATCCTTCTTTGTATTATTATCGGACTCCTCCGAAGTCGTTTGAACATCGCTGAGCAGACGAGTGAGCTCGCCATTTCTGGAAACAAGGTCGTCGAAGGAGCCCTGCTCGACAATGGTGCCATCGGAGACAACGATGATATGGTCGACCTGGTTGAGGTACTGGAGTTGGTGAGTAACGAGAATACGTGTTTTGCCCAGCAACGCGTGTCTGATACAGTTGTTGAAGACAGTGCGGCCAACACGAGGGTCCAAAGCAGAAAGAATGTCATCGAAGAGGTAGATGTCAGCATCGGAATAGACTGCACGGGAAAGAGCGAGGCGGGCTCTCTGTCCACCACTGAGGTTGTTTCCCTTCTCGCTCATTTGGGTGGCCATACCGTGGGGGAAAGTCTCGAGGTCCGAATCGAAGCATGTAGTCTGGATGGCCTTCTGGAGCTGACGCATGTTGAGGGGACGACCGAACAAGATGTTATCCTGAATAGTGGAAGTCTGAACCCAAGGTTGTTGGGCACAGTATGCAATAGACCCATTACAGAAAACCTCGCCAGAGACGCGCACCATCTCTCCGATGATAGCGGATAAGAGGGAACTCTTTCCAGATCCTACATTGCCGACGATAGCTGTAAGGGAGCCCTGGCGAATCGATATATTCACATCGTGCAGGAACGGAACGGGGCCGGAATCTTCATCCTCGCCGACCTTGTCGATACTAGATGACTGGACATCGTTACCGTCGAGAGCGGTCCAGGAGAAAGCACCATGGACGATGGCGAGAGCGGGACCGATGTTCACAACAGAGTGTGAGGAATCGGCGGTCGAATCTTTCTCGTCAGCAAGCAGGAAGGAATAAATGCGGCCCCAGGATGTGGTTGCAATGACAACGGCACTATCGTGGGCGTGGGTCTGAGTTCAGCTCGTTGAATCACGAACCGATGACATACCTGAGGAGCTGTGGAAGCGCTATGAGAGGGTCCACCAGCATACCGAAGAAAGAAAGGGCGGGGAAGACTCTTGAAGAAGAAACCTTACCCATGTTCTCGTGGCCGAAGAGGGAAAAAGCAGCAAGGGGCATGAGAGTGTTCGTGACCTGGACGAAATGATTTCAACATCTCGATTATATCACTGAGTGCGTAGGCCTACCTGCCCGACGATGACAAAGGCTGCAACCCCCGTATTGAATTTACGCAACCAGCGAAGCTGCTCCGTACGAATGCCTTCCAGCTTCGCTAAGAAGTGCTTCTCGCGACCATTGATCTTCACCACGCGAAT
Source organism: Xerocomellus intermedius (assembly GCA_038090955.1). Lineage (NCBI taxonomy): Eukaryota > Fungi > Basidiomycota > Agaricomycetes > Boletales > Boletaceae > Xerocomellus > Xerocomellus intermedius. The sequence goes on from JBBPNP010000205.1 coordinate 12,108, forward strand.
ACCTGGATGACCAGATAGTCAGTAAAGCAGTGATGATATTCAAAAGTAGCTTTACCGTCCAAGACTTCACGGATGGTCTTGAGGCGACGATCACCAAGTTTCATGAACCAAGGAGCGGCCTTGCGCATGAACACGGGGACGACCATAACGAGCAGAAAGAGGGAGAATAGGAGGACGCCAATGCTGGCCCATGCAGAGACACCAAGTAGGCGAGATAAAAGGACCGTGACGGTAACCAACTGAAGGGGAATACTCCACACCTGGTGGATGACCTCCCATGCCTTGGAGACAGATTCGCAGTCGACATTGACAAGATTCATGATATAGCCCTTGCCAAATGTTTGGCTGTTCTCCGCAGAGAGACGGAGAGACTTTTTGTAAACGGCTGAAATGAGAGCCGTCTTAACGTCCAAGGCCATGCGCTTTGCGAGTTGGTCTGAGGAGCGTCCACAGAACGAGAAGATTAGCTTGAGTGCCATCAAAATACCACCCAAAACGTAGGTATTGTAAACGATAAGAGGGAAACCACCAGTCTCCAATTTGATATACGAGTTGTATTCCGCAAGTGCCGTGGCGTTGCCAGTGGGTGGAGGAGGCGCATTTGTTGCGACAATGATTTGCTGCAGCATTAGTGGGGCAATAATGGCTGAACAGATGGAGAAGAACCAAAAGACTCCGGAAAACAACCTAATATTTCCGTCAGGAAAAGTGACTTGGTGCACAAGGGAAGGGATGATACTTGCCACAATTTAAAGGCGGCGGCAAAGATCACTCCGAATAATTTGGGGTTCTTGCATTTCCTGTCGAAAAACCATGCTCGCAATTGAGTCCAGAAAGGTTCCACCCAACGCTCCACTAAGATCGCCTCGTCGTTCCGTCTTAGAGGGAGCAGATCCTGCAGGGAGAAGGAAAAAAATGAATTATATCACAATGTGATGTACAGCACGGCCAGAAACGAATATAACTACCGATTCCAACAACGGCCTCTTCGATCCCAAACGGAGCAACGGCGTCATCCATGATAGAAACAGAAACGCATAGGGAGTAAGGTGTAGTGTTGGGTGGGTGGCGACATTGTTGACGGCGTCAGGGATGGGGGTTTGGACGGGAGGCTGGACGACGATCAGCGTACTGACGGGACGGGGATTGAACGGGCGAGGGGGATAGACTGGGTAGTCTGGAAATTTCTCGAGGACGGGGGCGTCAAGGCCATCTTCGTCAACCACGGTAGCCTGGCTGACGAGACTGGCAGAACTCATGTTGACCCCCCCAGTCTCTTCGTCGTCGTCGTCGTCAAGAATCTCCGAGGCGGCCGCTTGAGCGGTAACATCTTCGTCGAAGAGATGCTGCTGCTCCAGATACTCGTATTCGGACTGCGGCCAGAAGCGAACCATGGTGATCGAGGTGAGGCCAGAGTAAACTGGAGGCGCCCATCTGGAGGCCTGCACAGCTTCGTGACCTCGGGCGCGATATTCTCGGCACGCGCATAGACTTTGGATAGATGGTTTGATGTGCAATGTGCAACATTGATAACAAGAATAACGGCACGGTGGAGTGGTGACTTGAAACTCCGACGCGGCAGTGTCCAGGGCTGCACTTTCGTGCGGAGGCCGGGCAATCCAACCCACTTGCCAAGTTCCGCTGCGTTGACTCATGGTGCCGCAAGGGTCGATGGTGTTTCACCCTTACGCCCTCACCTTGCCCAGGGACATCCTGTGTGATGCGGCGAGATCATTCTACCGATTGATGGCATCTCTCCGTGGGGGGGGGAATACAACTGAGGGGGTTTGTCCTGTTTTCAATATGTTCTCACATACCACTCGATGAAGAATGCATGCAAGATATTGTGATTGTGCAGATCTCAGTTTCACAATTTGTTCCGCCTGGTTCCTGTTAGTCTGGGACCCATCCCGTCTATGAGGTAGCCGTCGATTCCAAACCTCTTTTTGCCCGAGTGTCGTCGACGATGCGTCGGGGCGAACAAGTCCGATTCGGCGGTGCTTTCGGTCGTGTCTGTCTACACGTCCCCCCGCGTGTTGATCGTCCATGTTTTCGATGTCTTTGATCTTGCTGTATGCCTTGCTCTTCGTAAAGCGCTGTGGACAATGATACCCGAGTGTATGTTCGACACGACTTGTCTAACTCCATGTAGACCTGTACCCGTTCGTGTGTGCGTTCCGGGTACACTTGTGCTCGGAGGTCCGTTGGCCATATCCATGAGGGTCAGACACCAATTGGGACAGAGGGAATATAGGGGCTATCTGAGTTGTGCACTGCCACACATTGAGCTTTGTCACGTGAGCATTCCATGTTTCCGATCCGTCCCGTCCGAGTCTCTCCGAGTGTCCCGATGACATAGTTTCTGAATCGCTCCAACATTCCAGGTAGGATAAAAATAAAAATTCAATTGACCAAGCGAAATCAATAGGAATGACGGTCTCGACGTAGCCCCGCGGATTTGAATCGTCCTTTGGAAGAGCCCCTCGAGGACAGACAAAACGACCAAGAGTCATCCTCCCAGTGGAACATTTTACCCGCCACCGGTCACCCCTCGAGTCCTTGGTAATGTCATCCCTGTTCGCTTGAGTTCGCTATACATTTCTTGGACCATCTTTGATCAGAGTTCCGCGGCGGTTCCGGCGCGGGTGTGGTTCAAGAATGAATCCGCGATTATGTTCCGCGAGTCATTCAAATGGTCCAGGCTCCCGATTCAATGGTGTGGTCTCACTCTATTCATGACGCTATAGAATGATCGCAATCCCTCGATTACTGAGCCAGAGTTCGTTAACCGACGGTGGCTAATATCGAACTCTGACTCAGTAATCGAGGAATTATATAGTGCCAATTTGGCTGAATAAACTGAGACCTATGCAGGAATTTGGGGGTTTGGAGCTCTGGGGTGCTGCATGCTCATCTCATTCACTCAGGTGTGGCTGATACATTTGCGATGGATATAAGTACGGGGGGTTGTCGAGCCAAAGGACTCCACGGCGAGTTTTTCCCCCATCGCATTGCACACATTCTCGCAGCTATTCTGCTCTACCCACTTCGCCCACTTTGATCCCATTTGCTAGCCATGATTCCCTCTACCCTTTGCGCCCTCGTGGCTGTCTTGTCGTCGCTCGCCGCCGCCAACGGCGCTGTCATCCAACGAGATGGCACCTTTGTGAGTCATTCTGGGTTGCGATGCCGAAGACTTTGAGCTGATTTTGTCCCGAACGTAGACGTATTTGACGCCCCAACCTACGGCAGGGGGTGCTGCACCTACCACTGCGAGCAGTACGACCGCCACTCAGTCGACGACTGCGACCACCGCTACCACGGCGACGATTGCTACTACGGCGACCACGGCGACCACTGCGACGGCCACCACGTCCAGTGTGGCGACGACGCGGCCGACTACCCCGACCAGCACGATCGCCACTCAGCCGACCACTGCGACGGCCACCACGTCCAGTGGGTCGACAACCGTCAAAACCACTGCATCGTCAACCCCTACGGCTACGGCTACGGCCACGGCCACATCGACGCCACCTCCTGGCGGCGCTGCCAACTGTAACGGCGTCCAACAATGGCAAGCTTCTTTCGCAGTAGGTGGAGTAGTACCGTGATGTCCCATCTGGATGCTCATTCTCATTCTCTTGACAGTATACCGCAGGTGATCAGGTGATTTTCAACGGCCAACTGTTTACGGCCAGGCAATGGACCTACAACAACGCGCCACCCTCGCATCTTGACCAATGGGCTGCTGGTGGTACTTGCGCCCAGCCGATCAATAACCAGGCCAACTGCAAGGGTGTCGCTGCATGGCAAAGCACCGTCGCATATACCACCGGCAACCGGGTTACCTTCAATGGTCATCTCTGGTCTGCGGTGCAGTGGGCGCAGTCGAACCCTCCCGGAGATACTTCTGGCTCGTGGATGGATCTAGGTGCCTGTGCTTGAAGCCAGACTTTTTCCTCATCTCATAGATATCTCTTGTACTTTATAACTGGACTTTTCTTGACTACCAACTGTATAAGCTTGTAATTTGTTACCTATATCTGAACATACTTGTTAAACTAAATCGACTGTTGCTTTCGGCTCACCCCGGCTACTTTGTTCGACAAATTTTTTTTGTTGGTCCTTTGATGTTTCCATAAACATCCGTTCTTCTTTCTGGCTTCGGAGACAAAGGTCGCCGTGGAGGGTGCTGCGGAGGTTGAGAAATGGCACGGGGTGCGCGGGGGCTCGTGTACATGCTCAGTCATTTTCTCTTGGCTTGGTGCTGGCAGTGTCTCCGTATCAAATACAAGCCGCTACTTAACCAGCGCAATCTTGGTTCAACCGGCTTGACGGGTATCATTCAGTGGAACGGGAGAACATTGCAACGAGTATTTATTCAGGACAGTTGCTATTCCAACGAGTGCCGTATCATCGCGCGCCGCCAAGCTGCGCGCCTCTGAATCCCCCTACACATTATCTCCAGGATCCTACCAACTGCCGTGTTTTCTATTGGTTGGCAAACGCCATCAAGCACTCCTCATAGTCACTCGGCCCCGTCAGCGTGAGTCTTGCTCACGAACATGCTTCCGATCGATGTTCATCTCGAGCAGCGTCATTGCCAACAGCGCCCGTCTTATCCCGAACTCTCTTCGATGACCTCACAGACCATCCAAGGATGGCACCCGAACCCACAGTTGATGCAGCCCCCACAGCAGGCGCCGCCACCTCACGGATGGACAGGCAGCTGGCCGCCTGGCGGTAATGTCGCTTTTCCGCCAGGCTATCCCGGCCCACCCCCAATGCCCGGCGGGGCGGTGGCAAACCAAAGTTGGAACGCCGGATATTGGCAGTACAACCCGATTGCAAACATGCAGAACCCCCAACAGCCGTGGGCACCCGGCGTAGGATGGTTTCCACCGAATTTCAACCCCTACAAGCGTGTACCGAAACCGCCCTCGCCGAGCTATTGGAACACGAAGTTGACGGACAATGGATTGGGTCTCGAAGGGATGGTCAAGAGGTGCGTCTGACTCGGTAGACCAGCGCCTAGGCCAATGGTAGATTGCACGCTGATGAGAGTCTCATCGTCTTTGTTTTTTTTTCTTGTTTGCAGGAAGGAACCGTCAGAGTCTAATGGTGAAGAACCCCATACGCCTTGGATATGGAATCCACCGAGTTTGCTTGAGACTGGGGATCGTGCGACCCCCACGCGAGATTTCAACCGCCGGAAGACCGGATCGGTGGATAACAGCGTTCATACTGTATCCACACCCACGCGAGATCATGGTCAGAGCAGCAGAGGGCGATCACAGGAGAGTTCAGGTGCTCAAGCACACAGCCAGACTCCGGAGAGGAGGTCTTCTTCGCGCGCCAACTATTTTTACACCCCCCAAGATAGTTCTGCCACCCCCACTGGACCAACAAGACACGGTTCTGATCCCTCCGATAACAGACCCAGCCAGAGTGGAGGTGGATTCGCTGGTCCATCCACTTCAAGTCAAGGTTCCATTGGCCAAACTGACTCTTGGCTTAATAGGGCCCGCTCGCAGCCTCCCACTGCGAGGGAGGTACCGCCTTATCCAGCACCTACGCCGACAATCTCCAATAGCCGCTCTGCTTCGGCACAACAAAGCGTGACCACGCATGAACCGGAAACATTCACATCCAGGGGAGAACTCCACCCAACGTTCTCATCAAGTATCATCCGCACGCCGACACATTACCAACTCACTCGTCGTAGTACGGACGAGCTACCTCCCAGTCACCACTCTCGGTCGCCGTCCTCTGCGGGTCACTCCTCGACACCTTCACGCGGACCACCTGTTCCCGACCCCCTGACAAGACAGTCCTCGTTACCCAACGCATCTTCATCTACGCGAGACATTTACGCCAACTTTTCAGAGGACTTGTCCAACTCCCTGACCGCGAGCACCTCCTCGCGGACGCGGTCCTCGGGTAGCGCCGGCCCGCTCTTGCGTACCCGCACTGAACCCGTCGTCGCCAACCTCACCACGATACACGAGTCCTCGTCCTCTCTGTCGAGCGGCGAGATCTTTTTGGCGCCGTTGCGCGATTCACCCAGTTCGAGCCCGACAGACTCTCCCGATCCTTCTCCGCGTCGGAGGGAAAGACGTACGTCGCCCTACGGTAGCGGCCCTCATTCGCCCGAGCCGTCCCCCGGGTTGTACCGTGATCGCCGCCCATCGCCCTATGCGGGCCGACACGCCAATCCCCATTCCCACTCGCCTTCACCCTTGCCCTCGCCCCACGCGCAGCATGTGCGCGATCCGTATGTCGTCCAAGGGAGCACCAGCAGCGCACAGCGACGCGACAACAACCCACTCCCGCCGCCCCCCGTTGAGCGCGTAAGCCTAGAGGCGTCGCGACCGCCTGTTCAGGAACCCTCGCCGCCAGGCTACGCGCGCAAGGTGCGCATGGGGTTCTGGAACAGGCGGGGCGACCACCTCACGCCCAACTCGTTTGTCGTGTACGCGCCGCACCACCGTGCATATCCGGAAGAGCTTCGGGACTATCCGGACGAGCGGGAGGGGTATCAGGACCAGATTGGGTCGTTTGTGCCGTGGCGAGAGGAACGGCCAGAGTTGCCTGCGTCGTTGCCGTATCATGGCAGGCAGCCTACGCAGCCTTATGATAGTGTGAGTTTTTCACATCCTGAGTGGCGTGTTTCTTTTGTTGGTCTGTATGCTCATCGGTGCTCATCTAGTTTGTGGTGTATGCGTATCTTCAGTGACTCCAACATGACACATCCAATATCCAATGCAATGTATTTATTAGAATGCTATCCATGCAATATTGAGAATTCCGAATGTCGCAAAAAAAAGGTTGGGGAAAAGAAGAGTTTGCATAAGTAATCTATAAATAAGTAACGGACAAGCTGGTACTACAATCAAGAGGTCGTACAACACCAAAAAAGGAGGAATATCATGAAGCACAATGAGAAGATGAATCGATGACAACTGACAAATACAGACCCCGTACGCACACAAGCGAAGAAGGAAATCAAAGCCCGATACCACCATGTTGGACACGCATGTGGTCATAGATACCGTGGCCTCTCGGGAACGTCGCCATACACTCCCAACAAATATGCGTTTGGCAGCGCGTACACGTCATGTGGTTGCATCCCTCGCTGCGCTCGATGGGTGCCTTGCAACCTGGACAACTCTTGACGTCGTTGTTCGACGTCCACTCTTTGAAGAGCTTGTCCTCCGCGACGTCGCGCTCCTCGCACGTCATGCCGTCGTGGTACTCTATGCGGCACGCTGGACAGATGCGGACGAGGCACGAGGGGCATTGCAAGACTGCGTTTGGCGGTGCAGAGCGATACACTTGCGTGCAGTCGGGGGTGGGACAGTGGTGGAACTCGTCTGGTCGACTGTGAGCGTACACCCAGAAAGCGGCCTCGATAACTGCGTTGAAATCGGCTGCGGACAAGAGTCTCCGCGACAGGCCAAGAGGGATGCATTCAGTGCAGGCGGCATCATTCCCGAGGCACCTCAGCGGGAACATCTTGTTCTCTACCGCCGAGGTGAGGTAGCTGGTGAGACATGTACGACACCATTGGTGACCGCATGCAAGTGACACGGGTACAACCGCTTCGCCAAAGCAGACGGGACAGGTTGCGCCCGATGAGCTAGCCTCACCGCCTTGTCGGCTTTGTGCGTCCTGGACGGCCTTGCACGCCGTCCGGAACGACGAATCGTTTCCTCGAACAACGAGGACGCGCTCTCCAATGTCCAAGATGCAGTTTTCGGGACCAAGGAGACCCTGCAGGGTAGAGAGGTCGGCACTACAGAAGATGCCCAGAAGCTTTCCGGTTAGCGGGATCTTCCAAAATTGCTGCGCCTTGAGTTCCATAAGCTTGCGAACGATGTCTTGACGGGCACGGTGCCTCATCACGATGGGCCCCCACAACGAGATTACTCGTCTGTTGTTTTGTACCTGTATCTGGACCCCGGGGTACTGGGCCTGCACCTGAGCGATGTAGACATGGCCAGCATTGGCGATGAGGAAGTCATCCCATAGAGGCTTCTTCTCGAGCGTGACAGTTTCGCCGTGTAACAACTGCTCGAACTCGTATTTGAGACTACTTAGCAGTTCGGGCTGTTCGCTGGACAATCTGATGTATGCTGGAGCGTCATCGTCGGCATTTTCCTTGAATTTCTCCCGAATAGCGACGCAGGGCCCGTATCTGCGTTGCCACGACCAACGCAGCCATCCGATGTCTTCGCGCATCCCCTTGTAACTAGCCGCGTTCAAAACGTGTGACACGCTGACGACATGGCGGCAGGAGAGGATTGTGTGTCCTATGGGCTTCGGGCGTCGGCGATCTAGATCGCCTTGAGCAGCACGAGCTTCGGCAGGGGACGTGAAACGAGCCCAGGCCTTGACCATCCCGTCCTTGTAGGGAGGAGGGAGGATATCAAAGGCAGCGACCGTCCCATATTCCTCTAATCTAGAGCGAATGGAGTTGACCGCTTTGTCAAGGGATAGGTAGTTTGGACGCCCCAACATAACCGCCTTTGAGCTGGCGAACTTGCGTAGACTCAATTCGTTCACGCTTGCGGGAAGCTGCTTGAAAATGACGTTGTATGCGCCGACACAGGGTAGTCCCTCGTATAGTTCGGCGGACACGACCAGGTATTCCATCGAGAAACCGTTTAAAGAGTCCAGGGCAGCTTTTGCCTCCTTCAACGTATCATAGCCAGCGTAGCCGACTCGAAACGGACACTCCCATACGAGCTGAACATCCGTGTCTGTGAGAACGGTACTGCCGCAGGTCGAATTGTTGATCGCCACTTTAGCACTGATCGTTCTTTGGGCGAATTCGGTTCCGTTCAGATCCGTGACGGCTTTGATCGCATCCGCCGCAGAAGCAAATTGAACCTTGGCGGTCACCGGCTTTCCGGACGACTCGGGAAGATTGATGTTATCCACGTTGTACGGGCCGAGCAGCTTGTTCAGTGCAACAGAGGTGACAGTGCCGTCGATATTTCCCAGATGTACCCACCGGCTCTCGAAACCGGTCACCACCTCTCGAACCTCGAAGCCTTGATCGAACCGTACTTTGATGTGATCCGAGATGGTAGTGGCGTATAACGGTTCAGGTCTCTGCGGCGGCTCAATAATTCCGCTCGGTGGGTCACGCTTTTGAGGTATCGAGTTCTTTTTCTGGTCGTGCATGCGAACGGATGGTTTGACAACGCTAGCCCCGAGCGGTGGAGCCGAGAGCGACTGGGTCGGTTGCACTGCTGGATTGGCAGACTGGCGGGATTGCTCAAGATTTTGTTCAATTCGTTTCGGGGCTTTGCTCACCTGATTCGGTCGTCTAGGGTGGAGGTATCTGCACGAATGCCAGTGACAAGAACCCTTCATCCAATTCCGGCAGATCTCGCCGGACATTTTGTGATTTTGTGAAGGCTTACTCGAAACGTTGGAGTCGACAGACTGTCATTGTACTTCGTGTAAGAACCACGCAGCAAGGTTCGATCACGAGCTTACAGTAAACGTCGTATCACTTTGAAAAAGGACGGAGGAGCCGCCTGATAAATCTTCGGATAAAGAACTAGCCGTAGATGCTGGTGAGCGAGGAATACGCTGAGTATCTTTACTGGCGGGTAGCTTGACAGCAGTATAGGGGGTGGCTCCGGGCGGTGGTGGGGAAATTACTCGACTTGTAGCCACGGGACCATTGTAACGCTGGAAATGGGGATCTTCCGCTACCTGGTTGAGACGGCGCTCTCCGTTGACAGGTTTCTACACAAAAGTTGAACGACGGACGACATGATGGTGAGCGGGTTGGTGACTCACCGTCGAAGGGCGGATAAGATTGCGTCCCATTCCACGACCATTCGGTCTCGATAAGCCGGGCGGGGGTGGTAAGCTCACGTTGAGTTTTCCAGACGGATCAGTCAGGGCGCTTGTGCTTAACGGAGTTCGCGAGACGACCGCTGGTGTGTGAGGTGGTTGTCCGCGACCGACGGTCGGCGTCGATGACATAATCTACGTGAAATCAGCGTTCAGTCTCACAAGTCGTCACAATACTAATTACATTATCTTGTTGTGCTGTAGTTTGATTAGATCGAGGCGGTACTGATACAGGCGGGGAGGGGTTCTTCATTGATGCGATTAGAGTACAGATGGGCTATGAGCTACATGCTTTCCATGACCGAATGGCACGTACTTGACACATTGTTGGCACCCGTATCTCTGGGCAGATGGCGGGGGGTTGCTTTTGCATCGCGAAGACAACTTGCTTCAATTGCATGGTGAGGAGCTCGTTCTCGGAGCATGGTGGAGTCGCTGTGAGACAGGGGTCGATAACACCAGAACATGGTCTGGCGAGACTCAACAAAGTTTCTTTGTAACAAGGGTCTGGGATGGCTCACCTAGGCGTCGGGTTACAGAATCCCTGTGGTGCCACTCTAGACTCGGTTTGTTTGTTTTGCAATCGGGGAGGTAATGTGGCGGGGGGGTAACGGTTGAAGGGTCCTTTGTCTTGACGAACGAAATTATTCCGATTTCGTGCCTGGAGCTGATATGTGCATCAGACAATTGCAAGCTCGACAAAGAGGTGCGTACATCTGCAGACTTGAGTTTATTGTACCCGTTTGGGCGAGCAACGGGGTTGCATGGTTGTTGCAGATCGCAGCGCTGGTCGGCGTGTCGCTGCAACTTGGCGGCGGGGCCTCGCGGGGTGCCTTTCCCGCAAGAGTTGCGCTGCGGCAACACTTGGCTCAACTCATTTGGCGGGGGTATGTCGAAGGAGGCGAGGAGGCTGAACGAATTTTGGTTTTTCGGGACAACACAAGTCATCGCTAGACCTCGAGGAAAAAAGAGAACTGTGTGCGCTGGCCTGTCGGGCAGCGTTACAGTATACTATAAGGGGGCTTTGACTACAGCAAATAGCCATATAAACAACCGTCACGTCGTCGCTACTGATTCCAGAAGCAGCGAACCCACGCCCACCAAGGTCCACTACGACAATCCTCCATCATATAATGGTTATCAAAACACAACAATGCATTGACATCTACACAATGGTGTGGTCCAAGCGTCCACGGAAGGCATTTTTCATAGAACAAAGCGAATTATCGTCGAAACATCCACCAACGAGCCAGGGTGCCAATAAAGGGGCAGTGGGGTTCAGGGTTTGCGATTTCCAAACATGGAAGGAGGATACGGCCAGGATCAAAGCCATCTAGCGTCCTCGCTTGGCCGACAAAGTCGCTCTGGTATTCGGGAGATATATCGAGGGCGGAGAGATCGTCGGGGCAGCCTGGTTCTCAGTCTCGTTGGTCGGTCGGTCGGTGGTTTGGTGTCCATTTCCAAAGCAGCACCACATGTTTGTGTACCAGCCTCTCGGTCGCCCAGCGCTCCTCGCGGGGCAAAGAGTGGCCGTCCCCTGGCATTGATGAGTATGAAAGCGCTCTGGACAAAGCGATCAGGCGAAGCATATTCAAGGGCTGTTTCTGTTACCACAAGCAGCGAAACGAGGAAACGCGTGCCATGCCAGAAAGCATAGACAAAGCGAAAAACGAGATGTAGCGTCTGAGGATTGATCGCGATCCCTATGCCGCAGAGAGAAGGTCAAGTGAAACGGAGCAAGACTGAAACACACGCACCAGGGAAATGCTGAAGTAACGAGACGAGTACAGCCTTCAGCCATTCCGAACTGGGAGCGCGGTTAAGGCTTTCCTTTAGTGCGGACGCCGTCCGATTAATCGAAGCGATCTCGGCGTGCGTTGTATGGCTAAGTAAATGAACGGTCTCCACAAGGTGAGCCATCGAAACCATAGTGTCATCCTGGATAACCTGGGCACTTCGTGCCTGCACAAGGGAAGCTTCAAGCAATCTCGACGATTCGTCCATGACCCCCACGAGCTGTTCTAGAGACTAGAGAACAACGTCACATTATGGCAGATGTTGGAGGCGAACACGGTCCTGACGGTTTGCATTGCGGAGAGGCCACCCTCCAGTAACCCCAGCCGACGCTCTAAGTGCGCCTGGAGATCGTGTTAGATAACCGCGACATCGTCAAGAGTGACTACACACGGCTACATCCATGTTTCGGAGACTTTCGTCCTTGATCAAGGCGAGCGCTGTGCTTAATTCAAATGAGATGGATGATTGGATCGCAGGCAGAAGCCCGAGGAGATGGTCGGAGTGCTAAATAAGTTGCAAATTATGAGTGGCCTGCGAAGATTTCGAAGACACACATCACGTTCCACTCTTTCAAGCATGCTATGAAACTTTGAATGATCAGCCTCGCACCGCGCACAAACATCGATGATAATGAAAAACTTTTATACTTTTGTCATGATCTCTCCACGATCGGTACGATCTCGGTCCTCGATCTTCTGGATCGCATTCTCCACCTCTACGAGAAGCTGGAAGGAGTCAATATCCAGGTCAGAAGATATAAATAAATGTATACCGATTGTGAGTTGTTGAGGATGGCCATAGTCAGTATGTCCGAGGTATCCTTCATTCCATTGGATGCCAAGCGCAACGCCTGTAACGTGTTGCGCGTATCCTATGCGAGACCAAGCTTTCGGCGAACAATTCGTTTTGTAAAGGTGACGCTTAATTCGCACCTCGGCCATTTTTTGCCATAGCTCTTGCGTCGTCTTGGAAGCTTTCTCTCGCTCCATTAAAAGCCGTACGAGGTTCGCTTTCTCTTCAGTGATATTTCTATATATATCTTTCGCGGTGTCTGTCAATTGATCTCGTGAAGCGATAATAACGGAGTGTATGGGGATATGTATTACCGATGTCAATCCACCTTCTGAATGTAAAGCAAAGCTGAGCTGGTGGCGACCATCAGACGAGTCACATCTCGTGAATCCTCCGTTTCAACGTACGAATTTCGCGAAGGTAACCAGAATAGCTGGACCAAAACTGAGCGCTCCGAGACAGGGCACTATTCTGGGATGTCAACACATCTTCCGCCGACCAAGGACATTTGCCTACTCGACACATCTGGCTTGACCCTGAGGGGTCGGTGAAGAAGGCTTGCGACTGACCCTTACATATGCAGCACACTCCATCGGCGGCAAATAGTGTCTTGCGGTGGCCAGCTCACACATCGTCATACCAATGGCAGCTTGTATGCACGATTAGACAGCACGAAGGTGACCTGGAAATGATGGATAAGGACAAGAGTACCTTGAATGCGCTCTGGTTCATCCATTCGTGATTCCTCACAACGGGCTTTCACCAAGTTTATGGCATCCTGGAAGCAATCGGGCTGCCGTTGGTAGCCCTGCAGAACATCTTTGGAGCGGTGAGATATTCCACCCAAGCGGTACCTCGAAATATGTACCTTTGTTCAACAAAAGGGCATCCATCCCTGTCTGTGAGAGCACGGCTTTGCATCGTCGTTTTAGTCTACGAGTCGTGCGGTAATGAAATCACTGTCACCGTCAAAACTGTTTGGGAGGACGTCTTCTACTCCACTGGGAAGATCCGGCGGTGTTTGATGGGTGGACCAGGACCATGCCAAGCAGCGGGTGATGTGATTTGCAACGAACAGGATTGGCAGCAGTGGCATGTATCTCATCATTCCGCTGTCAGCCAAAGATCGGACGTTGTTCGTTGCGCCGGACGCCGTATGTTGATTGGTTGAACGCTGGTCAGAAGGGTAAGTAGACAGGGTCCGAGCTATTATCCCAGTGTGAGTTGGGCAGTGCTGAATTAAAGTTCGGAGTAAGACTATGGGGGTGACAAAGAGGCGTTGATGGTGGCACAACTAAGGCGCGTCTTCTGAGTTCTCTACTAGGACATGACGATACGGGAACACTATATGCTAGCCGACCAAACATCTTCGATGAGCGATGATCGGGCGCACATATGAACGCCCATTCATTTCCCTCGTTAAAGCCAGCAAAGCCAGCGGAGCGTGATATTGGCCAGATGGCGCGCAGCAGGGAGAGGATTGTCAAGCAAGCCTCGCTAGTCGCAACGTCGGGATGACCTGCTAGAGGTTGCGATCCCCCCCAAATGAAGAACAAAGGCTTTCGGGATTTGAAACGAGCCAGCTTACGTTCAGGTTTGTCGATACAAACGACGCTTTATTGTCACGTACTGACGCCACGGGTAATGGTGCTTCCCCTGAAAAAATATGGGCGCTCATAAGTGACGGCAAACATGGACAACAAATATTGAAAACCTCGGTACCGACGAAGTCGCGTCCGATGGTCCAATCATGTATATACAATTGGTCATGATGCATGTTTCTCCAATGCACGGGTTTCTGGTGGTTCCAACCACATGCATTATGGTCGATTGTACAGTAGTATGAGGTTTTTTTTTCTCAACTGAACTGACTGAGTCACTCAGCGGCGCCCGCTGGCGACATGGACTACAACATACGAGCAACACCACGACGCTACGGGTACGTCCATGGCGCCATTCATTCCGCAAAACTCGTAAGACACTTCTAGTACAATCAGCGATGCGAGATACTTGCTGAATGAGACCTAGTAGTCTCGACCATCCGTTTTCGGTGCCTTTTCTAAAGCTCGGAGGAAGTGTTCACACACACCCGCCGGCGGTACTTCGCTGGATACTTCCTACTTCTATAGGACGCCTGGCTCGAAACTAGCGACCTGGTTGTGTAGGTCCCACCGCCCCAAAATTCACTGGATTTGAACATCTCTTGAAAGACATGGTCTGGGTCGAGAGAGATATTTTCGTTGATGAGATGCCCGTCCAATCCCGGGGTCACTTCACTCTCATCTTTACCACCGATGTGCTAGAACCCTCAAATCACCAAGCCCTCTAGCGTATAAAGTCTTACCGCTACCCCCGGAAAATGACGAGGCACAGCGCAGCTTGCCCACTGTTTGACCGAGGAAATCCCTTTGCGTTGAAGTTCGTTTGTCACGGATGTTACGGCTTTGTCTTTCCAAAAATCCATTTCCTTTGGACCGCAAGCGATCGCACATTGCCAAGAAAATTCCCCCTGTCCTCCTTCGTTACATGGTGGCATCTTGAATGCCCCATGGCGCCACGGTCCAGTTGTTTCACTCAAATCTTGTGTTTCACGGACGACAGTTCCACCAAGCATGTCCCACGTGTCGATTACTTCCGCGCTTGGACGAGATGACGACCAGCAGCTAGGAACCGGGTCAACTGTGGTCACCACTCCCATGCGACCAAGGCCAAGGGGGATCAGCACCGCCGCTGGAGTGAAACTTTCGCGGGTGTGGCTCAGATCTCCATTTGGGCCAAGCATTTCCGACTTCCACCGTGCATGTCGCGTGGTTCATTTTCTTCGGCTGAGATTTTGAAACAGGGCAGATACATGGGAGTCTGAGGGAACCCGCGAGTTCAAACCCAGTCAACGTGGCGCCAGAGTGTTTAGACTGATTGACTTTGGCATTTGGGAGATCGTTCGATATCTTAGTAGCATACAGGTATGGGCATGGAAACGCGCGTCAAATTCGTTTCCACGAAACACTGCGGAGACTCAATGGCCGGATCAATCGTTGATAGGGAATCTGCGCGTGGCACGCGCATGGCTGTCATATGTGTATGGGATTAAATGTATACCCAGGGCTTGTCTAATGATACGAAACTCTGATGTAATGGTAGGTACTGTATTACGAGGTGGAATAGGGAATGCTAGAGGTAATACACTGAGAAGGGAAGAAAGGGATTGATCATTAAAAGTATAGTTGTCCATGAGGGATACGTAAATCGTTCTGGGTCGTGCAATATAGCTGTGTCAGAGCGTAAGGGGTAGTCCGAAGCACGGAAAAAAAAACATTCAACGACGGTCTTCGTTTCGGGCTTTGCGAACGCTGAGAGCGCCGGCAGCCAATTTCTGCTCCCAAAGCATGTGGCCTTCTCCCTCGAGCCATTCGCCTGTAACAGAATCTCTCTCAAAGTCTCCATCGCGGTAGCCGTAGCGTTGTTGCAATAGACGTAGGAGGGGGTTCCGCAACGCGGGATCCATGCGGACGGTTTCCCCGGGATGATAGCTGCCCACTCCGTGACGGGATAGACTCTCTTCGAAGAGGGCTTCTTCGTAGGTGCAGCCGCAGTTAAGACAGCCTGGCGGGGCCATACGAGGGGGGTACGCTCGGCGTTCGCGTCGGGAATCATGCCACGAACAGAGAGCATTGCCTGCGCGGTTCAGAGAGCAAAAGAGCCGTATACGAGCGTCAGTGCGCGCCTTCCACGACATGTGAATGGATGAGGGAGTTGGCGTATTTTGGGCGGGAAGGGTGGCGAGGGGAGAATGTCTAGAGTGGCTCATTGTGGATTCGGTGGGACTTCCGCGAGCGAGTTCGCTCTCGAGTTCTTTGATGCGGAGTCGGCTGTGGTCATTGACGAGCTCGAGCTCTCGCACCTTCTTCCTAAGGATCTTGATCTCTTCCTCCGTGGAATCACGGGGGGGCGAATGATTCACGTAAGGCCGTGGACTAGGACCTTGGACGAGAGGATGCGGGTATGCGAGATCGGACTGCGCCGACGTCTGCCGTTGATGGATTGGCGACGCGCGATATGGATGGTAGGAGTGATGCGGCGTAGGATTCCTCAGTTGGGGCGGAAAGTCCAATTCACCGACAGCGCCAGATAGACTGGATGTGGCACTCATGCTTGAGACATAAGCGCTGGGGAGAGAATAAGGGGAATGCATGGGGCGAAATTCTGCCATTTGTTCAGGTCGGGGATGTATCTTCGCGACAATTTGTACGGGGTAGCATTGCTAGGCCCATCACCTTGTTGTGCCATCAACCCAGCGATGACTTGCGCACAGCCTGCGCTAGCCGAGACACGAGGCGTCATAAGATCGTACACGTCACATGGCCGTTTCGGGATCAGAAACGTTACATACCGCCATGACCGCTCCCGTGAATCGCGGAAGGCAAGCGCCGCGATCCGGGCTGATCAAACGGCGTTCGTGGAGATGTGACGTGACGTTCGTGAAATGTAACACTACGCCTGTTACGTACACAATAATTATCACCAGCCTGGACGGTCTCCGTGAGCCCGTGGCAAATGCCGCACCTATTAAGCCCACCTGACCACCGAAATTGCGGCCACGTTTTATCCCCTAGCTACCATATGGGATCACGGTAGACCCCGAACGAACCATCCTCGCAAGATCTAATCGGTCCACATCTAGAAAGGATCAAATCTATAGATAGACAGCAGAAACAGGAACTCCGGGGTGGAGAGTGAGTGCCTCGAGGATGTCGTGTATCAGTGAAACATGCGTAACCAATCAAAACGAGGACCCGTCGTGACCACACTTCTCGAAGACCGCGGAGAAATGGAGACACGTATATCCCGCAAATATTTGTTATCATTGCTCTGACTTGCTATACAAATGGACGTCTCGCCAAGGCTTTCCCTTGGGGAGCGAGCTGTTCCACGGGTAGTAATCCTGCGACCAGTCGTTCGGGCAAGGACGGAGGACGAACCTTTGCCCATCTGGTATCTCAATTTCACCTGTCTTTGCGTCTATGGTGACGTATCTAGTGATTTCTACAGCAGGTCGATGGGAACATCTAGCGCCATCTTTAGCTTTTGAATCCAGGAGACAAAAGCTAACCGACATTCGAAAGATACGCGAGACCGGAAAGCAATGGGTACGAATTGCTCCACTCGAGACCCTTTCAGGCTCGCATGAATATTGGACTGGACGATGCCCCCGAAACGTGGGTCGTGTATAACATTGTGTGGCTTCGAAGGGGTACGTACCGATCTCGAGTAACTGGCACTTGGAGTGTGGTTCCGAGGAATTGTCTTGGGAGTTTTGGGACATGATTGAGGGCCGACCTGGATATCCTTTGGCAAGTAACGGTACGTCGTTCAATGAAGCCGGTGTTCAGTATCGTCGTAAGTATCTCTTTACTCAGTGGACTGTAGTCTGTCAATGTTTGTTCTTGAGAACACGGGCGAGATTCCCACGGAAGGCACGTGGGGCAAACGTGGAGCGAAAAATAAAAAGTGGCGTCGAAATCGCCCCAGCCTCACCTCGTTGTATTTCTCTTCCCTCACCATATCCCCCAAGAACACGCAAAACATGGTTTACAAAGTCGCAGGTGTGCAATGGACTCCATCCGCCACGAGCGAGTTGATATCTAACACGCGCATCGCCAGACATCTCTCTTGCTGCCTTTGGTCGCAAGGAAATCGAGATCGCAGAGGTAGGCATTACCCCCGCCTTGCGATAACAGTCGTCTACATGGTTTGCAGCATGAAATGCCAGGACTCATGTATACGCGAGCCAAGGTAACCCATCGCGAGCGTTGTATGCCATTCAACGTCGCTCATTACCGTATGTAGTATAGCGCTTCCAAGCCGTTGACTGGTGCCCGCATCGCAGGTTGCCTTCACATGTATGACCCCGAATCCTCCTGGAACCACTCTTGATTTCTAATCGCCAGTGTTTTAGGACGATCCAAACAGCTGTCTTGATTGAGACTCTCACTGCTTTGGGTGCCGAGGTTGCCTGGTCGTCTTGCGTGGGTTCCCCGGGCGTATTGTGGATGTTCCCTCTTGATATTTTATTTAGAACATCTTCTCCACCCAGGATCATGCCGCTGCTGCGTGAGTATAAACTAAACCGTTCTCTCCTATAGCATTTAACCGGGTATCTGTAGCATCGCTGCCACAGGCGTTCCCGTCTTTGCCTGGAAGGGTGAGACGGAGGAGGAGTATACCTGGTGCATTGAACAGACTCTTGCTGCTTTCCCCGGTGGCAAGAGCCTGAACATGATCTTGGACGATGGTGGTGATCTCACCACCCTTGTTCACGAGAAGTACCCCCAGTACTTGAAGGGTAAGCATTCCTTGCGATCTGAGTCGATCAGTAGATCTGATAATTTATTCAGATGTCCGTGGTCTCTCTGAAGAGACTACCACCGGTGTCCATCATCTCTACAAGGCTTTCCGTGAGGGCAAGCTCAAGGTCCCTGCCATCAACGTCAATGACTCCGTCACGAAGTCCAAGTTTGACAACTACTATGGATGTCGCGAATCTCTCGTCGATGGTATCAAGCGTGCCACAGATGTCATGCTTGCTGGCAAGGTGGCTGTCGTTGCGGGTTTTGGTGATGTTGGCAAGGGTGTATGTTTTCTCGGTGTAGGCCGGGTGCGATTGATCCTGATTGTTGCTGCAGTGTGCCGAGTCGCTTCGCTCTTACGGTTCTCGTGTGTTGATCACGGAAATCGACCCCATCAATGCTCTGCAGGCTGCTATGGCTGGTTATGAAGTCACCACCATGGAGGACGCGGCTCCTCGTGCCAACATTTTTGTGACTACCACCGGTAACCGTGACATCATCACTGCGAAGCACTTCTTGGCGATGCCCGAGGATGCTATTGTCTGCAAGTTCGTGGTTTCATACTTCCGGTGTCGGCAAGATGGCTAAGATTATCATAGCATTGGCCACTTTGACATTGAAATCGACGTTGCATGGCTCAAGGCAAATGCAAAGGATGCTGTGAACATCAAACCTCAGGTCGACCGCTACACGACGCCTTCGGGTCGCCATGTCATCTTGCTCGCCGAAGGTCGACTTGTCAACTTGGGGTAGGTCACTGGTAAATCGGAAAGCATCTCGTGCTCAGGATATTGATAGTTGTGCTACTGGGCACCCTTCGTTTGTGATGTCTTGCTCGTTCGCCAACCAGGTCTTGGCTCAGATTGCTTTGTGGACGAACCCTGGCAAGTTTGCTGTTGGCGTGCACATACTGCCGAAGGAACTCGACGAGGAGGTTGCCCGTGCCCACCTTGAACAACTGAATGTGAAGTTGACCGCGCTCACACCTGAGCAATCCAAGTACCTTGACATCCCTGTTCAGGGCCCATACAAGGCCTCCCACTACAGGTAAGACGATGATTGATTTGTTGGCAAATGGCTAATCTGGGGGTGAAGGTACTAAACGCATGCGATGTTGCATGATGCGGCCTCAACGTGCCCTCGCTGATATGAGAGGAACGGGACCTTCAACGTCCTATAGGGGTTGGATGTAATGTATTGAAGAGTCTTGCATGCTCTTTGTGAGGCAGACGAAGAAGCCTGGCTTGAGGATCACGTCCGGATCGGGACCATTCTTTGAGAGGGACTCGGGATGGTTGGTCGTGATGTGTTGTAGTTACGGGCCTCAACGTGCCCATCAGCGTATCATGTGTGCAATTCAGTGGAAGCTCATTAGTGTGGCCACTTTTTTCGCGGTCCATCATTTCGTTTTACGGCTGGGAACCTCCCCACAGACTGCGCTGGGTCGGATTGCACCGTGGGCCTGGTGACCTGCATAGGGCGTGGGAAGTGATGCGATCGGGGCCTTCTACGAAAGTGGTGATTAGCTAATATGATACGGAGTGGAGGAGGGTGACGCGGAGTGCGACAGTGACTGACGCTGTTTCCGAATGGTCTCGTCTGCTCGCAACCCAAACGAGTCCTACGCTCAGCGTGCAAAAAAGGCGGGCGCGGCTTCCACCTCCCGAACGACAGAACAAGACCACCAGCAACCAACCAGCCATGCGCCCTCCGCACACCCCTCGCCCTCCTTAAAGCTCCCACAGGCCAACGTCTGGGCGGAACGCATCAGGGAACAGCAGGCACACGCCGCTCCCAAGCCGACCCAGATGCCCCGCCAGCGCGCGACGTCCTCGCCCCAGCCACCCCGCGATGACGCGATCCAGCCTCGATCGCCACCGCCCGATCTCACCGTCCAGCTCGCCACCCTCGACCAGCAGGACGAGCACGATCCCTTCGTCGTTCGCGTCCCGCCCCATCTCTCCCGCCGGTCCTCCTCCAGCACCAATCCCCTCCCCGCCACCGGCCCTAACGCATGGCCCCTCCTCCCAGGCACCGGCCCACAGAGCAGCGCCTCCTCTGCTGGCTATGACTCCCCCTTCCTCTCCGCTGCGCCATCCAGGAAGAGTATGTATTTGCCCTTATTTATCCCATGACACCCCTCGCCTCATTATCCGCCCTTAGATAGCACTGCTTCTTTTCGGCACCATGCTTATTCCCCCTCCGGCTCCGTGCGCTTGTCCCGCGTACAAAGCTCTTTCTCTCAGCACTCCCATTCCAACCCCCAATCCCGAGCTCAGAGTAGATCCGGTAGCTCTGCCTCCAGTCCACGTTTGCAGATCCGTGGCCGCACGTTGCTGCAAGACAATTCTCTTCCCCCCGATCTCAGACTAGACCACCAGCACCGGAGATCCTCACATAAACGTTCCAGTCCTGCATTACCTGATCCTCCAAACCATATATCAAGCTCGTTCCAGATCGACCCCGCCCCTCCCCCTGCAGATCCCGCCTACTATCGTCCTCCACCTGTACCACCATTGCAAGACATGCCTTCTCGCTATACACACAATTTTGTCCCCCAGTACGCTCTCCACCCACACTTCCCACCTACTCATGTCCCAGGCCATACTTCCCCTCCGTACATCCCTCCTCATTCCGGCCAGCATACGCCCCCTTACCCCCATTATCCACCCTACCCTGCGTATATGTACGGACATCCCTCATTTTTCTGGGGCGATATTCCTCCACACTCTCACAATCATTTCCACAATCAGCCTTCCATCCCCCCCAATCATGCCAGCGCTTCTGATCACGCCAACCCTTCCAATCATGCTGTCCCGCATAAAATAGAATTCGGCTCCATCACGCCCGCTATTACGACAGAACCAGGTATTTCGAGACACCCGGCGCAATTCCAGAATGGTTCGCAGCCGAGACCATCCAAAAGCGTCGTATTTGGCACCATCGACCCCGCGGAGTCCCAAGACGACCCAAGCGCTCCCCCGCCCAACGAGGAACAGCGTACAAATACCACGGTCGAGCACGCAACAGAGCAGTTTGCGACTTTCTCGATTGGGGTGAGTCCAGATGAGCCTGGACCATCACGGATTGCGAGCCGCAAGTCATCCGTCAAGTCACTGTCCAGAACGCTCTCCTCCCAACCTACTGCCAACGATGACGCCAAAGACGCCAACACTACGCCACCACCGTCGCGAGAGGTCAATGGTTTCAAGAAACCAATCAAGTGGGAATTTGGTACGACTCTTAGTGAGGATCTCGACGGCCCGCGACCTCCATCGTCCCCCCCGCCGCCATCGCCCCCTCCACTAAACCACCAGAGCGCGTCCGTTGCAGAATACGCCAACGATCAACCCGATCTACTCAATGTTCCGCTTTCACACGACACATCGCAAGCCGATCGCTCGATGGACAAGTCTGAGACGGGATCGCAGTCTGCGAGTGACGTTTGGGTGGTCAAAGACTACGGTTACGGATTCGGCGACCACAGTGGGTGCGGGAACGCACCAGACGTCGTACGCTGGGAGATGCGCGAGCGCGAAAAGGAGCGCGTGCGGGAGAGTCATCGGGAACGGGAAATGCTCCGGGATCAGTATCGTGATAGGGGGTGGGTAACGGCGCGACAACCCGGCTGGCGGCACGAGAACGGTGTCGAGGAAGGAAGGGAGAGTTTGGAACAGGTGGGGCACACCGATGTGCCGCGGCATGTGCGGCCGCGACGAGGTTCATTCCCCGGCTATGGAGGGCACGAACGGGGCGGCTTTACCCCTAGGCGAGGGAGAGGATTTGGAGGACGCTTTAATGGTGGCCGCGGGAGGGGTGGCTTTTTCCATCATCAGCGGCCGGGGTCGTACCCGTTTACGCCGCCGCCGCCTGCGCCACCTCCTGCGCCATTCGAGGTGCTCCCACCTGCGATCGAAATGGTCAATGGGTATGGTCCCTACGCATTGCCAGAACCTGAATCGTATGAGGCTGTTCCTCCTGCCTCACAGCCGCGTGTACCATCCGCACCGGCGACTTATTCGGTAGATGCGATGCAAAATTATTTGTTGGGACAGCTGGAGTATTATTTGAGCCCGCAGAATATGGCGCAAGACCTTTATCTCCGACAGAGGGTGAGTCTTTGCCCATCCCCATTGTCCCACATGGTGATCCTCCCTTGGTGCTTCCCATTGATGTTTGTTGTGTCCCGTTGCAGATGGACAACGAGGGCTGGATCCCGATCTCACTATTGGCGTCGTTCAAGCGGGTGCAGCAGCTGCACACGGATGCAGATATTGTCAGGGAGGTACTGAGCCGGTCGGCGGTGGTCGAGGTGAACGGGGACTGGGTGAGAATGGGGGGGATGCAGTGGGAGGCGTTTGTGTTACCGAATGCACCGAGGAGTGTGGTGACGGGGCTCGACCGTGGCGAAGGCAAAAGTCCTAGGACCGGTCCTTATCATGAGGATGATGCATACGCGGGGCTCGGAGAGATCGAGGGCGAACATGGGGAGACCGAGGGTGACTGTGATGGCGAGGACTGTGAGGGGGATGACGAGGATGACGATATCGAGTTTGTGATTGGGGAGGAGGCAGAGGGATCGTGGATGCCTGTGCCGGAACGCAAGCAGTGATCGGCGCGGCCTTTGTACCATCGCTCCACCATCCACTTACCCTTTCTTTGACCCACAGCCTAGGCTTTTGCGCCGTTTTTTTTCAGGTTGGAAGAAATGCAATCAACTCGCATTGACCAAAACTTATGTACAAAACGGTGACGAAAGCTTCCAAGTTTCATGTGTATATACCCGTGACAGTCTCCTCTTATTTTCCTTTCGTTTTTACATGTCTCCCCTCCCCTCCAATCTCTTTTGCTCTCCATCGCTCTATCTCAACCTCTGGCTCACTCACTCACTCACTTACACTCATATACATGCATGTGTAGTTTTTTTTTTGCGGGCTTTCTCCCATTTGCTGTGATGATGCTTTCGTGCTTGTGCCCCGTTTCTGTTGCATGAATATCGTTCCAAGATAAACTAGATGTGTGGAACACGGAGGTATGGTTCATTCTTGCCGATACCGTCTCCGTTCACAACGTTGCTCTTGTACGCGTTCCAAGTTTGCGATCAAGGCCGAGGCGCGACCAAGCAAATCCGAGGATTTACTTAGTACGTTGACACTGAGGGGTATCATATCGACGACACACCCATACGTTTGGCCTGTTTTTTTGTCAAGCTAATGGAGACTTAGGGCCACGACGCGATGTTCTCCCGAGAGTCTAGACTTCCTACCGTGTTCGTGTGTGAGACGAAGCGAACTCAGGAGATGCTGGCATGCCAGTGGGACCGAGACTGAGGTACTATCTCATATGCAGGATCTGCGAGGAGGTCTGAATCAGGTAGCTTTTCTTGTTCTTCATTGACATGTTAATATTTTCTTGTCCTTGGCAGTATCATAGGTCGAGTTCGAGCACGCGTGTAAATGGGTCCGCAACCATGTGAGCATCCCGAGATGCCGACGGGTGATCTAGGTAACCAGAACCACCGGTCGTCGAAACTGGAAACCAGCGTGAGTTTGTAGCGTAGCGGTTCTTTTCTGTAACCACGCCACCTTGGTGTCGATTCCCGATCAAATACGTCTCTCCCTTTTGGGCAACGTTCAACGCAACATTTTTTGATTCCGCAGTTATTGTGCTAGGGCTCGGAACAATCCACACCAGTACTTGCGCAGTATTCACAGCTTGCGTTGTTGGGTACCGGTGACCAGACTACCACGCTAGCGTCGGTAGATGTGTGCTTGGTAATCATCCCACACATCTGACAGATTAACTTTTTAAGCGCCGTAAAGATGGTGACGAGGTTGACTGACATACGTTCCATCCTCGACGGGTATGCTGGATGACACGTCGGACGAGAGGACGCTGACGCCAAGGCGTTTCCGTTTGGGGGGGCCCGATGACAACGGTGCAGCTATGAGCTGCTGCACTGAATACGAATTGGCATCGTGAACAAATGATGCTGGGAGAGATAAGTTCATCCCAAGTTCGTCACTCGTGCATGGGTCAGCAGACCGCTGACCATCACGCCGGCGGACATTGGCATGGGGAACCCAAGCACGTATTTGGGAACGTTATCGGTGTGAGAATGTCGAGAAGACAGTCAGCCACTTAATGAAGTTTCAGGGCTCACTGGGGGTTGCGTCCCTGTTCTCGTCCTTGTGTTTGATATAGGCGGCGGGAGTTGGGGGGTCGTCGACTCGTACATAAGCTTGGGGGCGTGGAACTTTTGAGTCATACATACGGGCTTATTCTTTCTTTCATCTTCCTGCTGCGGTATGATGGCGGCCAACGAACGAGGCCATGGCAACGCAGCGTCGACGAGGACAGACGAGGACTCGTTGAAGAGGGAAACATCTGACGTATACAGTGAAGATATCGATCTGGTGGCGTATTACGAGGAGGCTGCAGGGCGACTCGTCGTCGATCCGCAGTACGTCTTTCGATGTGTCTCGCCGAATGTGCTTGTGAAGTGTTATCTGGTGAAATAGACAGGCCAAGGTCGAGTTCGGAGAGGCGGTGGCTTCACGGCTCAAGCTTTCCGAGGATGGTTCCATGGTGCTTTGGCCACAACCGTATGATGATCCAAACGACCCTCAGAACGTGCGTGTGTATTGGCGTGTTGGTCCAGATCCCGGAGATTCACGAACCATGGCGTAGTGGAGTGATCGGCGCAAAGCGTTGCATCTGCTCATCATCACGATGGCCGCTTTCGTTCCCGACTTTGACTCGGCAATCGGTGGGTAGTGGTTCCCTTTGGCGTCCTTTCATAGTGCAGCCGTGTTGACGCACTGGTTCCTGTGGGTGCATGGAATAGGTATTGCGACCCTCTTCCAGTTGGCGGAGCAGTATGATACAACGACTGGGGTTATCAATAACGTGACATCAAAGTAAGCTCCCTATTTCATTCAGCGCGTGGAGAGCAAAGGAAACGATCGTTGACGGCGGGATACAGCTGGAGTATATTCCTCCTCGGTAATTGCTAATTTTGCATGCATGTGTCGAACAGTCGTGTTCTGACGCTTCCTCGGGCTCCCAAGGTTGGGGAGGTGTCTTCTATGTGATGTTGATGAGACGCTTCGGACGGCTTCCGGTATTGTTCTGGACGCAGCTGTTGTCCTTGGTGTTTTTGATCGGTGCGACGTTTGCTCCGAATTTGCCTACTTTTGCTGGTACGCGTTGTCTCGTTCTTTTCTGGATGGCATGGTAGGATGAACGCTCGGATTAGCGATGCGCTGTATCACTGCGTTTTTCGGGTACGCTGTCTTTGCCCGTTCGTCGAATCGCATGCTGAGGGCGTTTTAAGGACGTGTCCCCAGGTCACTGTACGCTTCTTAATCCACTGTCCCGTGCTCGAACTTGCTTGTGACGGAGTGACGTTGATTTAAACAGGGTCTGTTTGTGGTCACCGACATCTATCCGTTTCACCTTCAGGCGCGGAAACTCAACGTGTGGACGTTAGGGTTCATCATGTACGTTCTGGCCCCTTGTTCTTGTCATGATTACTGGCGTTCTCAGATGCTGCGCTGTAGTTCACCGTTCATTTCACCTTTCCTATTCGGTTTCCTTGTCGCACGGGCAAAGTAGGTTGTTTTGTCGTATCTGCGGAATGAGCGCGAGCTAAATGGCGTATAGCTGGAGATGGAGCTATGGCATAGGCTGTATCTACAGCGCTATCGTCCTCACGCTCATTATACTTTTCTTGGAAGAGACGTAAGGCGTCGTTGATTCGCGAACACAAGACACTCACCATGCAATAGAATGTATGACAGAGGGAAAAACCGTCCTGTACTTCCTAGATCGTCGGGCTTGCGGTATCGCCTCGACACGCTCATTGGCGTGACCGGGTACAAGCTCGCGAAATACAGGGCATCGTGGTGGGAGGTCTCCATGGCCTGCTTGGAAGTGGTCTGGCGACCCCAGTTTATCTTTGTGATCGTGTTCGAGGTGGGCCGGGTATTGGCCAGTGTTTTGAAGTACTCAACATGTTTTCGTGTTTAGGCAGCCGTCTTTGGCTTCAGCGTTGGATTAAACGTAAGTAGTCGGTTGTCGCATGGTAATGTGCGAATTTTGATGTCTGCAGGTGACCAATGTTGTGTTCCTTGGCACACCAGCACCAGTTGGGTTCGGGTACAACGAGTATATTGTCGCTGGCACGTATGCCACTCCGATGGTCGGTACTCGGCTCTGCACCATTGTGGATTGTTGAACTGACGCATGACCCCAGATTGCAGTCGTAATTGGCGAAGTGATTGGTAGGTTTGCAAACGATTGGATCATGAAAGCCAACATTCGGCGGAACCGGGGCTTCTTCGAGGCTGAGAGCCGGTTGTGGTGCGTATACATAATCAGGTGCCTTGAAGCCGTGACAATGACGATAAGACACTAGGGTGTGCTACTTCGCAATGCCACTGTACTTGTGTGGCTTTTTGGTACTTGGAGCGGGAATTCAGCATTTGAACTTGGCAGCTGTGGTGTTGGGTTGGGGAATTGCGGAGGTGGCGGTGATGATCAATACCGTTGCGATCTGTAGGTGTCCGAAACTCATTGGTTCGACCTGGCTATTGATGTGTTGGAAGACGCGTACTGCAATGACTGTTTCCCCAAGCGCCAGGTGGGCGTTCTCCGCTCATGACCAGCGCGTCGAGTTGATTGCTAATACCTCGTTCGGCCAGGGTGAAATTAGCGCGTTGATAAACCTTTCGCGGACCCTTGGCGGTGAGCACATCTTTGTCTCAAGTCCCTGAGGAACGCTCAAGCACATGAGTGTAGGATTCAGCGTAGCATACTTTCAGGTGCCGTGGGCGACGAAATCGGGTGGATTGGTGGTCATGGGCGTCGAGGCTGCGTGCGTACCTCTTGTGTTTGAATCCCTTATTCTTCCACCAATGCATATGATGCAGGGTCACCATTGGTCTGTTCTTCATCGCTGTACCGTTGGTACAACGGAAGGGGTCTTACTTCCGAGTATGTGATGTCGTTTTCTTGGTTTCGATAAACTGATGATGTTCGGGAATCCCGCAGAAACGCTTTGCGGTGTGATGTACATATTCGCCGAGAGATCTCGAGGATTTGTCAGAGGACGGGATATATTTATGGCGTTCATTGTGTGGTGGCCGCAGGTTGGTCGAATAAAATTAAAACTATATGCGGATGGATCGGATCGTGGAATCTAAATCATGAGCTTTGAGTTCTGTACTTGGATTTGAGCCCCCCTTCAATGAATTAACGACAGAAGCTTCGCGACATGGTATCACTGTTGGGTGTGCGCATTCGCTCTGCATTACCCACGGGATTTCGAAATGCTCCACAAGTCGCGGGCACATGGATGCTCGTGTGTTGGGGGAGAAATATCAGAAAGCACGGCTTCACTGATGGCACCGACCAATCACCTTCCGTAGAGAGAGTTCAATGATTTGGAGGTATGTAGTGAAGCGGAGATTATTACGTAAACTGGATCAAGTGGGGCGACAACTTGTCAATGGAATCCTTGCCAACTCGCATCCTTTCCCTTGTGACCACTTCTGAAAAATAATAATGTTCGTGCCCACCGTAGCCTCTCTTTTACTCTTTTCTGCTTCGGCAGCCGTGAAAGCGTCACCGTGTGTCGCTTTCGACATCAACTGGAATTTGCTGGCATTCGGCCTGGATGGCAAAGACTGGTTCGCTGGTACCCAAGACACTTGGTCCGGAAGTAAGCATGTTCGTCGACATACCTAATCCTTGCCTGACTTGTTCTCTGCAGGTGGACAAGCCACAGACATTACTACCACTGGCCGGCCGTAGGGACGCGTGATGCTCATCATACACGACGGTTGACTCATATTTTCAGGGCTTTCGATGGTACCAACACTACATGCTACCTCTCGCAGGTATGTGCGCCATGTTGGCTATCCATAATGACTTCCCCATGTCTGAGTAATGTCTCAGTACACCAATGCCATCTACGTTCTCAATGGCGATTCCAAAAACCCATCATCCCTCTACATTTACGATGCTGCTGCTAAATCGTGGTCCACCCAAGCTGTCACACTCGGATCGTTCGATACCACCTCTTTCGGTGCCATCCTGGACCATGACACTAACGTATTTTGTATTTGCCTTCCCTCCACACCCTGTTCCCCTTCGAGACTAACGGAAGGCGATGTCAGATGCGCTCTCACAAGGAAACCTTTTCGCACTGGATATGGGCTTGCTCAAGGCGGCTAACAGCACACCGCTCGCGTGGGTCGACGCTGAACAGTCCCCATACCCATCCAGCTATCAACCTGTGATGGCGCTGGCTCAAAACCACGTCCACTTCCTCGACGTCCCTGGCGTCCCCGCCGGATCTGCGGACATCTTCGTTATTCACTGTACGTGTTGTGGTCTCTATTGTGGCATTCCGACTCATCCGGTTGTATAATAGACTCGTATTTCCAGCCTCAGTCCCAGGCCTACCCCCTTCCGAATGGTGGTGCATTCCCTGCTACATACGGTCAGGCGACGTCGTTCTTCCAGGACAGCGGAGTATGTGTTGAATTCTGAGTGTGCGTTGTCTTGATTAATGTTTTGTTCCAGGTTCAACAGGAGTTTGCTTTCATCCCACAAGACTCTTCCGCAGTCTACGTTATCAACGTTGAGGTAGGCTGTCCATCGCGTGATGTGGTGCTTTGTTACTCAAAAGAGCCTGCTTGCCAGACCAACACTACCCAACAGCTCGCCGGCCCAACGGTCAAAGATTCCAAGGCTACTTACTTTGCCAGCACCAACTCCCTCGTTCAACTCTCTAGCAACGGCACTGTCTCTTTCCTTCCCTACCAGGAGGGTAACACGTCCGTGAACGCGGCGGCTTCCTGGTCGATCGTGCAACCCCTCGCTTCTGCAGCACCTCCATCCACTAGCAGTGCACCTGCTTCGGGCACTCAGACTGCTTCGGGCAGCGGCTCGACTGGTACGAGCTCTGGATCCAGTGGGGCGGTTGCTGGAAGCACAATCCATGGTGGACTCGTTCTTACCACCCTAATTGGAGCCATGGCCTACCTCCTGTGAGATGTCAGGTATCTCCTAGGGACGAGCTCTGTTTGTGATACCATTTATGCACACATCGGACCGATCCATCCAAGATACTCATTCTTCTTGTTTGCTTAATATACACAGATTGGTTGAACTCTTTCCACTTGTTTGTTGCCCGCATTCGCGTGGTGACAAAGTGGTTTTGTCCGTGGTTTACTGTATTCACGATGGACGGTAGAGCTATCAATGCACTGGCATATTTTGTTTTGCTGGGGGGGTTGTGGATCCCTTCCGAAAAGAATTGGTTGTGAAATTATGTCGGTGGCCCTAGCGGCGTTGATTGGAGATTCTTTCTGGGTTTCGAAATTAAAACCGTTGATCAAAATTGATCCGGTGTTGATCGGGATGGAACTAAATGTCGAGGTAGGAACTAAGGAAGGTTGGTGGAAATCAGAATGGTATGAGAGCAATTCCCTCTCTAGGGCAACGTTTCGACATTTTCCGACTTGTCTCTCACCATCACCCACTTGTTGAACGGGTGTCAAATTGCAAGACAAGTTGCCAACCAATCGGGGTTCCGACGGTTTCGATCTTCATTGGCTGCGCGCAATATTAAGTCCGTCGAACAAGCACTGAGTCAGTGAGTTAAGCTCAGGGTCGGGATCAAACTCTTCCTAGACCGAACCTCTCCCACTCCTGCTTGGCTCGTCCCCGTCCTCCGCGCCGTCCACACCACCACCACTACGACTGCCATGTCTTTCAAGGAGAACTTCACACTATCCTCTCTTTCGCTCGGCTCCGAGGACTGGGATCGCTCAGAGGGCGAGATCAACCCCTCGAGCGTGAATGGACGGGCAAACTCAACACCCCGGAACTCGGTGGCATTCCCTAGCGATGGTGTGGAGGATACACCTGGGCGAAGTCTTGGTGGAGGCAAAGAGGGGAGATCGTTGAGCGAGTTGATGAGGTTGCATGCTGGAAAAGGGACGGACGTGGCTTTTAATGATGAGGAAGCCTCTCGGGTAGCGGATGTTCTCAAGCAATGGGTGAGTCTGACGCCACCATTCTCTGCGCGTTTTTGCTTGTCTTCAGTCCATCTACCGATGCTCATGTTGATGTTGCGGCATTGCGCAGATAAACTCGGGGACGTCCCCATACGAAGGCGAAGACGACTTTTTCTCTCGCTCCCAGGATGACTCGTCCTTGAGGTCAAAGCGATCTTCAAGACCTCCGATGGAGATGAATGGCAGACCGCGTGGGCAGAGCGAAACTCTAACCCTCCGGTCGCCCAACCCAGATAGCTCAAGCTCATGACGGGTTGTCTCATTCGAGATTCTGGTACTGTTACTGCTCGATTCTTTTTCCATTAACGACATTGCCTTTGCTTTCTATCTCGTTGATGATGTCTTTTGAGATGCTCCGGCGATCTAGATTTTCATGACCGCTCACGACCTGTTACGATCCTCACGACCAGCCCGCCTGTTTTAGTAGGCTTATTTTTATTCCTAGGAGATTAGCAATCCTATTTACGTACTGGAGCAATGCATTAATGAACTGATGGAGAATTACACCCGAGACAGCGACAGAAAAGCCCGTGGGACAGAGTGAGTTCATACGAGGAAACAAATTTCGCCTGTGCACATAGGTTTGAAAGGCAAACGGAATTCGGAAAGATGCAAAAAATAAACTTGAACCTGTGGTGGCCACCAGGTGACGCGCGGTGACCCGTTCCCACGACCACACAACACCCCCAAATACGCGCTCACGGTGATCCGAGCGTGGCGCGAGTACACAGCAAATACATCGACGAGGATGTATTCACGATCGGACGACATCGGTGACCGGTTCCCACGCACGCACAACACCCGCAAATACACGCTTGCGGTGACCCGAGCGTGGCGCGAGTACACGGCAATACATCGACGACGACATATTCACAATCGGACACAACGGACGGAATGGACGTCGTCTGGGGAACCCCAGGTTCGCGTCCTCTGCCAGTCGACAGGGGGCGATCGCGCCACACTCGACACTCCACCTTCGTCGACCATCAACTCGATTATTTCGCCCATTCCATCCCATCAGCCAACTTCGACGGACTCGAGCGAGCACGCCGGACACCGCCACACACGCACACGGTCAGATATACAAGCAGCACCCAAAGTCGACGGAAATGGAAGACGACGGCGGAAGGGGGGCGGACGAGGTGCTGTACGAAGCGAACGACCTGTAAGCGGCTCGCTGGCGCTCTTGCTCACTCTCCATCCTCAGCGGCCGTCGCTGACAATTTACGGGACGGCAATTTCCAGGGAAGGCAAGCGACGAGATGTCCTCGTCGCCATGGTCCAGTGCCAGGTTGAGAGGTGGCCGTTGACGCCAGGAGGCAGTTTGTGTTGTGTTATTCTTGTATGGACTACGGTACAAACGGACTCGGTTAGTTCCGCATTACATAATCATGTAGATAACCTTCGTCTCAATGTGACTCTACACCTCAGTCACTGACTCTATCCACTACTGAGTGTACTTCTACAGGCTTTGAGCCCTGCACTCTAATTGTGAGAAAAACACACAAATGATGTGCATACATATATTCACTGTAATGAGCACTACAACATCCGAGGAGATCAAGTTACTAACCAAGCTTGACGCTCTGGTAAGGAGTGGGCCATTTGGAAGGTTCGACTCCAGGTTGTTGTGGCCAGTTGAGGACTTAGCGGGTACCTCAATGGCATGATACCTATGTAAACCCATACACCCAGTAGTCAGACAGCTGGGCAGGTGAACAGCAAAAACTCCAGATGAGGTGAAAGTGGTTGCAGAATACACCAAAGGTGGACTGAGAACTTCATTAGCAAACTGACTGAATTACAGCATTTAGGATCCTATACATTATTCACTAAGTAGTTACAAAGTGTAGTCCAAAGTTAGCTTATATAATACTGTGGCTGTACAACTATACTATTGCTGAACTATGTATATCAAAAAAATAATTCCCCATCATAACACTAACTCAATAGCACTTTGTTTAACAACATAAATTTGTTAAGACTGGTCTTACTTTGAGGAACTCCAGAACTCCGGAGTTGCTTAGTTATTGGAACTTGGCTTCACCACATCAGCAAACTAACCCTCATCCTAAGTCAAGGCCCTAGACTCTCCAGTGTGGCCCAGACCTGTATAGAGTTAGAGAGTTGGGGGAATGCTGGGGAGTGGGAGGAGTACTGGTGGAGTGCTAGGGAGTGGGAGGGAGTGCTGGGAAATGGGGGGGGAGTGACATGGAAGGGGATGATGTGGAAGAGGGGG